>CM035430.1:67549902-67559902 GCA_020310875.1 Ceratopteris richardii | reverse complement strand
CTTGTGGCCCTTTGCTGTTGATAGTAGCTGTCATTGCAAAGGAACTCCTGCAAAAGGGAAGCTGTAGCACGCTGCGACCAATAATGCAGTAGATAAATCTCATGGAGATGATGAATCAATGAACATCAGAAAGCAACGAGGGGTAGTCTAATTTCATGTTGGTACGTTTTAATGAGATTACTCGAATTCATTTTATCCATCGCTTTGATCGTTCATGCAAATGGAGATGTGAGGACCGAGGATGAGTTATATAAGAGAAAAAGTAGATCTTCTCTATGTCTGTCCGCTCTACTTATAGGAACCAGCTTCATGTTTTTGTTCTCCTCCAACAACTTCAGAGGTCATGTGTTCATGAGAACCTGAAAGAAATGTGCATCTGGAATTGCTGAGAAATGCATGAATGTGTTCACCTCTACCCTTAATGCTTGTGAGTTTCAAACTGCATCAGTGAATTCAAGAGGTAGTTGTTTTCTTTTTTTTTCGTTGTCTTCTCTTGCTTATCTATGAAGAAAAAGATAAGACCAGAATCTAGCACTATACGACTTAGAGGAAGTGTGATTTTGTTGTGAGCGCAGGGGTTTATATGTCTTCTTGGTATATTCGTGTGACAACCATTATAGCGATAAATACAAAGATACGAGTCCTTGTGGACTAATTGTCTCTCTCTTAATATATGGAATGTTACCTTGGGGAGAACTTGTGTGTAAGTGATTATTCTTTAGGTCATATTTGCTTGACCCATTCCGGAGTTCTATGGCATGCGACCTATGAATGTGCTTTGTCCCACAAACGTGCCCTTCTCCCTAAAAAGGTGTTTTATCGAGGGAATAGAATACGAAAGAGGCCAGTCAACCTCCGTATGCTTTTATTCTACCTCCGTATGCTTTTATTCTAACCCATCA
The DNA here is from genome assembly GCA_020310875.1 of Ceratopteris richardii. Classification (NCBI taxonomy): domain Eukaryota; kingdom Viridiplantae; phylum Streptophyta; class Polypodiopsida; order Polypodiales; family Pteridaceae; genus Ceratopteris; species Ceratopteris richardii. Next base: position 67,559,000 of record CM035430.1, on the reverse strand, counting down.
TATGGAATGATTTTATGCCCAATGTATTCAAAGGTTCATACTGCAGGTACCTCCCCTTTACGAGTGACATGGGCTGTCAAGGAACGGGGGGGGAGGGGGGGGGAAGGCAAAACGCTTGAAGTGTCCATCCTTCTGCTCTCCTAGTTCATTTGAAGGAGTGACCATCTTTAAGATCACAAAGGGCAAGGGTACATGTGTGTGTATGGGAGAATGAAGGTGTATGAATACATATGTGTGTGTATGTGTGAACATAAGTGTGCATAAGTGAGTGAGTGTGCCTAAGTAAGGAGGCGGGAAGCAATAGAGTGATTGAGAGGAAAAGGGGGAAAAAGGGAAGTGGGGAGTGTGCATGTGTGTGCATAAGTGAGAGAATTAAAAAAAGGAGTAAAAGGGTGAACGAGGGAGTGCGCAGGAGAGGGTGAGGAAGTGAGGCTGTGTGTGTAACAGAGTATGTGTGTTGAGGAGAGTAGTGATCAGGAGGTATCTTCTGAATCAAGGTAGATTGTGAGTTATGGTGAAAGGGACGAGGTAAAGGCTCATGTGGGTGTGAGAACAGATGTGAGTCTTGATATGAGCGTGAACGATAGGGAGATATAGTATGTGTGTAGATGCAAATGGGAACAAGTGAAGGAAGAAAGGAAGAGCGAGCGTGAAGGAAAAAGGAAAAGAGAGAGAGAGAGAAGGCAAGGGAGGAAGGGGGTATGTGTGTTGTTGTGTACCCAAATGAGGACAAAAGAAGTGTGAGTGCGTGTGTGCAAGAATGCATGTGTGAATGCATTAGTAAGAGTACATGGATGAGTAAGTGTGATAAAGTAAGTAAATAGGAAGTGTGAGCAAGAGGAAGAGAGTGCGTCCAAGAGCCAACCTTGGGAATGAATATTGGGCCACCTAGGCATAAGGGTCTTTCCTCTCTTCCCCTCTACAATTACATCTGAGTATGGTTTTGGGTGTAGAGGATTGCAAATAGGCCAAATCTTAGTGACTCAGGTAAACCAATTGCATCTGTGCGCAAGGGGAGCTCATCCCTAGGAGAAACGCGAACGAAAAGAGAAGAGCGCGCTCAGAGAAGAGCCCTTGAAAGAGAAAGGCAAAGATGGGAGTCGCAAGGTGAGTGGACCTCGACTAGCAGGAAGAAACTCGCCAAATAAGTGTACTCGCGTAAAAGAATCGCGAATCAAGTGCAAAAGTTTGAAGGAGGGATCCTAAGGCCACGTGCACTAAATTTCTGGGATCGTGAGTATATTGATATTACGCCACTGTTTGAAATGGCACAACGAGTCCAAGTGCATTTAGGAGACTTTCCCAAATTCTCAGGATTGTGGGATGAGGATCCGGATAGCTTTATCCAATTGTTCGAGGTCACTTGTGAAGCAAATGAAGTGGTCGACCAAGCGTAAAGACTTCGAATCTTGCCAGCCATATTCAGAGATGAGGCGGCCAATTGGTACGAGAACTTGGAAGAGCCGTGAAGGCAAACTTATCAAATGCTCAAGGATGCCTTTTTAGCTAAGTTTCATAGGCAAGGTTTCCAAGATCATCTAGCTCAACAGATGGATTATCTCCGACAGGGGGTAAATGAGAGTATAGACCATTATATCGAGCGGTTGGAGACTTTGGTAAGAAAGATGGGTGCAAATGCCCCAAATGAAGACACCGTGAAACGAAGATTCATTGCGGGACTTAGAGATCGAAGTGCTCAACAACATATCAGTTTGAGCCGACCGGCAACATTGGTGGCCGCCAAAGATGTTGCTCGCGTGTGGGAAGAGGTTCAACTTGGCCAACGACGAAGGCAAGAACTTTTGTTTGAACCGACACAAGGTACGGACATTGGGCCTACAAGTGGCGCTACTCAGGCAAATCCTGCTGCAACTTTGCCAACATTTATGGCCTCTACAAACACACCCCAAGAGATGAAGCCGTCACTGACCGAAGAAAGGATTAACAAAATCGTGGCTGAGGCGGTAAAAGATGCCACTCTAACTCATGAAACATATGCGGTAAGGCAGGAAGTCACACTCGAGCCAAGTCAAGGAGTGTTTAGATCGAACATATTTTGTGTGAAATGTCGAGGATATGGGCACATGGCCACAGAATGTCCTACCGTCTCGAGATTATACGTAGAACCGAGTCTTTTGCAACTTTTGCAAGAGGAACAATCACACTGAAGATGAGTGCCGTGATAAGGGAAAGTGGCTAAACAATAGGAACTATGCTTATCAAGGATTACCGGGCCAAAGTGAACCTCCCGTGCCTAGATGGGGGCCTAAACCCACATATGCTTATGGGGGCCAAGGCCAAGTAGGCGGATATCAGAGGCCTTAACCACAACATCAAAGGAGAACGGGACCACCAGAGTGTTGGCGATGTGGGTGCCTTGGGCATATATAAACACATTGCCCGAATGCAAGGAAGAAAGAAGATTTTACACCTATGTGCCGATATTGTAGTAGGGAGGGCCATTATGATGTTGATTTCCCGCAGCAAAGAAATGATTATGGCCAAGGACAAAGAGGGGTTGAGGCTTCCACCTACACACAGGTGCAACCACAACCGACGATGCAACCTCAAGGAAGAGTGCCCAATACTGGAGTAGTAATTAGGGAATTGGATCCAGGAGCTAGCACCTCTACCCACCTTGTAGAGGCAAATCAAGGAAAAGAGAAAGGTAAAGAACCGATGGTGGCTGTGGTCACTCGCGCACAAGAGTACACTCGAGGGAACCAAGTTAAAGTGAATGATGATGATGAGACTCATAGGCAAAGGGATTTAGATGAAGAAGACGAGGTGGAGGTCCTTCCACCAATTACACGAAAATTTGTACCGGGTGTTCCACTATTTCCAGAAAGGCTAAAAGTCCAAGAGAAGTTGCCAAAAAAGAAGCAAGCAGAAGCGGGAATGGACATTGTACAAAGGCTTGCCGAGACCGAAGTCACTTTGGATTTGGCCACATTACTAAGGTGTTCGCCAACCTACAGAAAGCAATTCTATAATGAGTTTATCAAGAAACCAAAGAAAGAAAAAAGAAAGGAAAAAGTGGACGAGGTGGTCTTAGGGACGATCCAAAGTATTGTGTAACCGTCCCTAAGGGGGAGAGATAGAAAGGAGGAGGATGATGATCGTCAGGATGGGTGTGCCATGCATGTATATGTTTTTGGTGATCTTTTGTGATTGCGGATAGATCGATCTGCCTAACGTCAACGCCAACGAGGACGGGTATTCACATGTGTATTTGACTTGCTTGCTGCCTGCTCACTGTATTTGGCTTTTCTATTCTTGTCAACAGGTTCTTTCTAAAGACGGCAATGAGGTATACCACTCTCATTCTTTCACTTGGGTCATGTTCTATTTTTCGGAGATGGTCTCTTTTTGATTACGCGAGTTCGGTTTTGTGTCAGACTTTGTCTTGTTTGCGTATGATTAGTTAGGGAAGATGCCTATATGCATGCAGATTATGCATGATGATTTTGGTTTTGATACATCTTTGGTACTTACATTTTTGTGGAGATGTGTGAGTTAATAGGTGCAATGGAAAAGAGGGATTTTGTCCAAGATGGTTATACATGGTAAGTCTTTTTTGTGATGGTTGGACTTTGTTTTGATGGATAGTGCAGGAACACAGGCGAAGGGCCAAATGAGAAAGAGTGCCATGGATGGTAAGTAAGGCATGAAGTGATCGAGTCAAGGAAGTGGTGTCAAGGGTGCAAACATGATTTTGGTGGTTCTATGTTTGGAAATGGATAGGTGAAACGAGCGTAAGTATATGGATATGGTTGAGAATGTGGTATGCGGCATGGTTCATATGTGTGTTTGCATAAACTTGCATGGGGCATGATGATAAGCTCCTAAGCCCAAGGAAAAAGTGATTATACGAGGCTTTATTTTGTTCAAATCCCTCGGAATCGGTCCAATTGGATCACCTGGAGCCCACAATTATCTCGCAATGGATTCTTCCTATGTCAATGCACTAACTCATATGTTCCCGGCAGACGCACCAAAATGTTTTGTTCTAATGCCCGAGGAAAAAGTGATTATACGAGACTTTATTTTGCTAAAATCCCTCGGAATCGGTCCAATTGGATCACCTGGAGCCCGTAATTATCCCTCGAGGAATCCTTCCTTTGTATATGTACTAGTTCATATGATTCCCGGCAAACGCACCAAAATGTTTAGCTCCTAACTCCTCAAGGGGAAATGTCGATATATGCTTATACTTTATCTTAATCACTCAGAATCGGTCCATTCCTCTTGTTTAAGTCAATAAGTCATACTTGAATGTATCCCAAACTTTTTCTCGCACATGCACTCTCTTTCTGACTAATTCACATTTCCTATTCTCTTTCCTACTCTTGGTTCCTTCGGTTCACTCACCCACATACACACATATGACATCCTATCCTTTGCCTCACTACTCGCTTCCAAGTTCATATACATCCCTACTCACACCCATAGTGTACACACTTGTGCATTTCCACCCACGCTTTTACTCTCTTTCACCTCTTTTCTCTATTTCTTTCCCACTCTCCCTCTTTTTCTCTTCCTCTCTCTGTTCCTTTATTCCCTTCTTTACTCTCTTTCTTCCTATTTTCCTCCCTCACTTCTCTTCCCCACTCTTTTTCTTCCTTTCTTCTTTACACACACACTCTCTTACACGCACACACACACACACACTCACCACTGTACTTACTCACACACACTCTCCTTCCCTCTCTTTCTCTCACGCTACTCTCTCTCTCTCTCTCTCTCTTTCTCTCTCCTTGTCTCCCTTACTCACTTTCTCCTCTCTCTTTCACTCTCACCATTTATTACACATGCACGCTCACTTTTTCACTTTTTCACAAGCTCTATTTCACTCACACATATTCACTCTTCCATTCACACACGTACACTCTTCCACTCTCTCACACACTCTCTTTCCCTTTCACACACACATATGCACTCAACTTTCGGGGTAGAAAAGCGTTAGCATTGGAAACTTCATTCCAAAAAGAAAGTCAAGCAAGCAACACTCTTGATTCTACTTAATTATTGGGTCAAGAAGAAACAACTGCTCACAAAAAATGATCTTCCTGGTTGTCTCTCTGAAAGCAAGGCATGACATCCCAGCAGCTTAGTAATCACATCAACATTGACAATCCTGTTCTCCTCCTTCCACTAGACATAATCAACTCGCATAAACTTAGTGAGACCCCATTTTCTACTAACAAGAATCATTGCCTTCCTGGACTTGTGCAATATTGATGTGGACACAAGTTCTATGAGGCTTTCCGAAGGCTCCTCTCATGCCTGTCTGGAGTAAGAAAAATTCTGAGTATGTTTTCCTACATACGAAAGCATCGGAGGACATAAAATGGATAAACATGAGCTGTTAGATGGAATGTGTCTTTCCTGGCACACTTTGTCATATACTTGGCGCAGACAATACAAGAACCTTCCAAAGTGTCGCTAGAATATTTTGCTTATCACAACTCACATGAGGAACACAAAATGGAAACTCATTAATGCAACATCATAAATACAGATTCCAGGATCTAGGATACTCCTACAGGAACAAGATTTTGGATATGGTTTATTCTTGATCTACCTCAGTAGCTAGCGGGTCCTAAGGGTGAAACGTGTAACTTGGAAACTACCGAGTGTAATATTTCATATGGAATTGATAAGGTTGAGGAAGCCCATGTGATAGCTATTCGAATCTTCTATTGTCATACATAGGTCATCATACTGTTACATACAATAACCCTCAGAAGTCGATCAGGAGAAGGTCGGCATATAATAGCCAGCATAACTATGGGTAGATGCCATCTACATTACATGATCTTCGATTGGACATGCAAGACAATGAAGCCAAACAGTAGTTAGGCACGAGAAAAGAAAGAAAAAAAATAGACACACACAGAGCTGCAAATATACCATAATCACATTTCTACTTGAAACCATCAATCCACGTCAAAGAAGAGAATGTAAAAAAACGCACACATCATTTAAAAGATTGAAACGGCCATGGAAAAAATCCCCAAACTACTGTCCCCCTGTTGTCCTCTATCTTTGGAGAACAAAGCTGAAAAGGACTCTGCTACTACTCTCCCTCTTCCCAAATCCCAAGCACATATACTTATTAGAGAGATTAATGAATAGTCTTGGACCTTTGAATCTTTTATGTAACCGCAATCGCACCAATCTCCGGACACTTCCTTCCAGGCTTAAGCAGGGTGGTATTCAGCACATATGACTTACTGGTTTAGATATTTAGCACATTTTCATCTTCCTCCCGATGACTAGTGTTGCCTCTTTGCGAGCTTCTCGCTTTTCCATCAGCAGAACCTGCCTAAAAAACCAAAGAGCGCACCGAATCCCCCCCTCCTTCTCAACAGCCGTCCGCCAAGGAACTGCCCTCACGTTTTTTTCTGCATAGCTCCCACAGTACCTACTCGATGAAAGTTCATCAATCCCCTACTGGCCACCACGAAGACGAAGTACGAGATGCAGCGTTCCTCCCTTCTGAATGTTGTCGTCCCCTAAGGTTATGGCCATCCTCCCCTTATCTATCTGTCTTCCCAAAAAACGAGAGCCACACCCTCCAAAATTGAAGAGGACTCCCCCAACAAAAAAATAGAAAACCTCCTTGAATGAACAACTCATGCTAAATTCACTGCCTCCTCTTTTCTGTGCCTCTTGTCAACCATCGAGAGCACCCCCTTTTTCTGTTCGTAAAAAAAACGAGAGGGAGAGAGCCTGAGATGACTTTGCTCCTCTCCTTTTTGATAAGGCCCCTATCCCCACACACTCAAAATGTGTTAAGTGCAGTTTGGCATGCGGCCCTGATCACATTTCTCCATATCTCTGAATTTTTTCCAACGATGTGTCGAAGATCAATTTCCGGAAATCGGTCAAACGATTGTAATTGATGGTTGATAAGAAAGCATTCCCCCTTGAAACAAAGCCGCTTCTGATTTCCTCTGCACGTCAGTATCTCTTATGCTCTTAGGAGGCTTGTCCATGCTCAATCCCTTTTCTCCACATCCCTACAATCAATATCTCCACATGCTTCTCATCAATCATCAAATTCATGCTTCAAGTACCTGAGATCAAGCGTATTTTCCTTCCAAATAGAACCACATTAGTGCATTAAAACCAACCATTTTGTGAGCTAACACATGATGAAGAGAAGATGTGAGATAGAGAAGAGTAAAAGGTGATTGCATGAGAACATGGAAATGAATGTGGTTGACATATGTGGTTCTTGGAATGCATGGAGAGATCGGTGAGCATGAGTGACAATGTGTAACTCATGATGTGGATATGTGTGTGCACAATGCTATGTGCTTGGATGTGGGAAAGCATAGACACGGTGACTGAGTGAATAGGAGAATGGGAGTGAGCATGATTTATGTGATCAAGCTCATGTGTGGATAAGGGTGCATGGCATATAAATATGGAAGAGAGTCATTAATGATAAGCTGCTTGGATGTTTTTGAAGGGAACTAATCCTTGGCTTGAGTGCAGGCACACATTGGCTCGTCGGCGATGACTTCGCGAGCAAAAGAGGGGAGTATGTTAGCTGGAAAATTTATTAATGATTGTGCACTAACATGTTCCATTTTGGAGTTTTTGGTTGAATGTAGGTGTTTTACGGGGAGAATCGATGGAACGTAGTTGTGAAGGTAGGTGGTTTAACATAGTTGAAACCAGATGTTGTGGCCTATGTAATGGCCTTGAAAGCCAATGGCATGATTGGGGACATGAATAAAACCGAAGAAGTACGTGCTGCCATCGAATGTGAAGGAGTTTAAACAAGGGATATTTATGTTTATAGCACCACTGCGAATGGAATGGACAATGTGGTTTTCTTGCGGAAGCATAGGAAGATGTCTTGGCTTACCATGGAGGTGAAGAGGCATTGCTGAGGCCATTCACTAATGGTTTATTTATCAATGTTGGTAGGTGTGGTGGTAGAAAAAAATGTGCGTATCTATTAATCCTTCCATAGGAGGCAGCCGTCAGGAGAATTCTTGAAAAAAACTAATCGTCAGTTGCGAAGGGGGAGTGCTCCCTTATTACGCACACGGGAGAGAAGAAAAGATTGAATGGGGGGGGGGGGGTTGCTTGGGCAGCAAGTCTGCCAGGCCCCTTCAGAAGCCGTGAGAAATGGCAGGAGGGCTGGTCTCTCTCTCTCTCTCTCTCTCTCCCTCCCATTCTCTCCCTCTTGTTTTCGTTTTGCGTGTCTCTACAGGTACAGAGCCTCTGGCAGCAGATTAAGGAAGGATCTAGAGGGAATTTTTTCCGTGCCTGAGGAGGCAGTCGCGGTGGTTTTTTGGTAAAGTGGCTATCAGAATGAGGCAGACAGGTTATGGCCATTATTTTCGCACGAGGGAGGGCTTCCATTTTTTAGGCAGGAGGATTTGCACGGGGGCTTCTTCTTCTTCCGCGTTTTTAGGCCGGGGAGTCGTGAAGACAAGGGGGATGTACAATCGACGGAAGGTGCCGATAGAGTACAGTCGGAGGGGATTTTGAAGGCCAGAGGTGGGTCGTCTTGCTCTGTGGTGTGGGCGGCTGCTCTTTGGGCGTTCAGTATCGGAAGGCAGCAAAAGGGTGAAGGCACTGAGAATCAAGGGAGGGGCAGTGGTCCGCTGGTTTTTGCTTGCTCCCGGCACGTGAAGAGGTCGAGGGCTTCTGCATCTCGACTGTTGTGACTTCCTGTCCATTTTTGGATGGAGCGACCATCGATTCGGAGCAGCATCAAGGGGCGCACGTGGTGCTCGCTTCGGGGAAAACTTTTGGGAGTAGCTATGGCTGAAGCCGGAAATGAAGCCTAGGATCATTGGGAGGTTTCGGTGATATGCAAAGGAACATCAAGTTTTTTGAGTCCACCTGGCCTGCTCTTTTCTTTTGATCTCGATGGCGGGGAGGGCGAATCAGAGTCATGAAGGGAGAAGGATCAACTGAGGGGAAGGAGCTAACAAGGAGGTGCTGGAAGTGCTGAGGGTGCGAGAAAAGGAGCTGGAGAAGAGCTTTTCATTCCTGTGTGGCAGAAGCGTTGAAGACAGAAGCTGACTGGTCATGTTTCCTCGACAAATAACTGGGGAGGGAACCAATGA
>CM035430.1:67539902-67544902 GCA_020310875.1 Ceratopteris richardii | reverse complement strand
AAATTCCTTTTAGGGGTATCTGATTAGCTTAGTAAGCTACCTATTCCAAGTGGAATGATGTAAAATGGTAAACTATGCTCAGAGAAATCAATTTAACAAGTTAAGCTATACCCCCGACTTTTTAGGACTGTAGCAGAAAATGACCAGAGATCACCTCGACGCAGATTTCTCCAAAATGGATGAATAGAATGTCTTCAAACTTTGACAGCATGTAGATTACTTCAAGCTGAATCCAACAAGCTTTGAATAACTGAATTTGGTGAAGAATTGACCGAGAAATGCCCTTGACAAGTTGAGAGACTTTTGAGTAGACTAACAGAGAACTCAGAGATGGACAATGTGAATGTATGTATTAATGAACATTTGTATACAACTCCATTGGCATGAAAATCATTGCCAAATGGTGTAGAGAGGTGTGGGCTAGAGTGTAGACCTCACACACACTCAAAAATAGTAATGCTAAGCTCGGAAGTGCTCTCTCTTGCCCGCGACTTTTCATGTCCATTTTTATAGGAATGAGTAAAAAATTTGAATTCAAATTCAAACTTTTGGCTCCCTATGATCAAGCTCCTAAATGCTTGGAGATATTCTTTCAATCAAGCAACTAATTTTTTCCACGAATCCTTTTGGTAGGTGATTACAAGAGATTCCAAGTCAATTTGACTTTTACAATGAGGTAAAGTGGTAATTAACCACTAGCATATGTTCCTATGTTGCTTCATGTATGTATAGACTTCAATGCATCCTTTGAGCCAAATGTGTAGGCTTGTAATTTACACCAACACTCCTCTCTCGGCATGCCTTGAGTATCTGTGGCATGCAAGCGCGTCGGTGTGCCACCTGCATCCTCGTGAGGTCCTCGTCAATGTAGAGGGCGCCGCTTGGTAGTCCACGTAGTACTGATCGACGTCTAAAGAATGAAGTCCGTGCCTCCTCAGAGCTCATCTTAGGGATGAGTGCTCGTAAACGCGATGTATCCCTCCCAACCCTCCATGCGCCTGTGAAGGGCATGCTCTCGTATCCAAGTGGACGGCAAATGTCAGTTGCATCTGCCTCTTGTGATGCACCCTCGCGTAGGCATGTAATCTGAATGTGAAGTTTTCGAGTGTGTCGAAGCCTCTCCTCCTCAAGTGTATCCTTGACTCGTGTGAGTTCTTTTTTCTGCACGTCTTCCCTAACTTCCTTCTTAACCCTTTTGTGTACTACTTCCACCCACGACTCTCGAGTGGATTCTACCTCAGTTTTGATTTCCTTCTTTATTTTTTCTTTGAGTGTCTCCACGTTGGAGATCTCTCCCTCTTCTTTCAGGTGCTCATAGGCTGTCCTCCAATTGTCTTGTTCTTCTGTGAGAGTCTTTACTTGTTCATCGAGTCATTTGACTTTATCCATCACTTGTTCTTCGAGTCCTTTGAACTTTTCCATCATTTTTCGTATCTCCATATTGAGGTTGCGGTCTGCTTCATTTTTGGCCTCTTTGAGAGCTCTAGCGATAAGTTCGTCCACTTCCCTCCTGTCCATGGGAGCCATGAGAGAGAGAGAGAGAGAGAGAGAGAGAGAGAGAGAGAGAGAGAGAGAGAGAGAGAGAGAGAGAGAGAGAGAGAGAGTTTCCTAGGGTTTGGGATTAGGGTTAGGTTTAAGGTTTGGTTCTGGAATTAGAGTTAGGGCTCAAAATTGGATTCGGGTTAGGGTTAGGGTTAGGGTTGCACATTTTTTAGGGTTTTTTGCAGGTGGTGGGAGGAGGCTGACGAGGAGGGCTTTCAACTAGGTAAGCCATGACTGTGGGGGGGGGGGGGGGGGGGACAGGTGTGGAAAGGATCGAAAAGTGGGGAGGCAGAGCAAGGGCCGAGCTGGAGGGCGAGGGGCAACTGAAGTCTGTGCCAAGGGTCGGTGATAGGAGCAACAACGAGGGAGGGTGATGGGAGCAGCGGAGAGGGAGGGAGAGAGAGAGAGAGAGAGAGAGAGAGAGAGAGAGAGAGAGAGAGAGAAGAGAGAGAGAGAGAGAGAGAGAGAGAGAGAGAGAGAGAGAGAGAGAGAGAGAGAGAGAGAGAGAGAGAGAGAGAGAGAGAGAGAGAGAGAGAGAGAGAGAGAGAGAGAAAGAGAGAGGGGAGAGAGAGAGAGAGAGAGAGGGGGGGGGGGGGAGAGAGAGAGGGAGGGGAGGGAGGGCGGGCGGGGGGGGGGGGGGAAGGGAGGGAGGGATGGAGGGCGGGAGGGAGAGGGAGAGGGAGAGGGAGGGAGAGAGAGATGGAGGGGGAGAGAGGTGGGGAGAGAGGCGGAGAGAGAGAGAGAGGCGGAGAGAGAGAGGGGGAGAGAGAGAGAGAGAGAGAGAGAGAGAGAGAGAGAGAGAGAGAGAGAGAGAGAGAGAGAGAGAGAGAGAGAGAGAGAGAGAGAGAGAGAGAGAGAGAGAGAGAGAGAGAGAGAGAGAGAGAGAGAGAGAGAGAGAGAGAGAGAGAGAAAGACTTTTTAACGTCTATTAGAGGCCAAATCGGCCTATGAGACAAAACTGAGTCGTACTGAAAAGGTGGCAAACTCTCCGTATCGAGCCCATGTGTCGCGAACCAAGCTCTGACCTGTGAGTACCAGGCTCTATCATGTGCACTCTGAGATAACTCTATAGCTTCCTCAAAAGCTCTACGAGTGAGTCTGTCGCGTGGTAACTCCCTCACCCTTTGTATGAAGCTCAATGTCTAGAATAGCTCCTCGAGGACCATGGGTGGTGCCGAGAGCTCTGCTCCGATGATGTCATGTGGTATGGTCTGCTTGCTACGGAAAAAGTGAGATCATACATACTTGGGGCCTCTCAATCTGTTCCCACTGATCGACCGTCAAGCCTGGTGCCCATACTATCGCTAAATACATCAATGTGGGGGTGACTAATGTGTCGAAAAGCCACCCCTTCGTGCGCGGTTCCTGGAAGTGTGTCCGGTGACACCTCCGCTCTAGCATGGCTAGGGCTGCATACCCTCGGGTGAGTCTATCAATAGCTGCCTGCCCGATGGTGAAAGGTCTTGGTAGACTGGTGAAAGTAACTCCCAAGTAGACATATGAAGTAACCACCTCGATGTGCCCTCTGCAATGGTGAAGATGGCTCCACTCCTCACTGCATTGGATGTGTGAAAGATGATGACCTTGGTCTTGCCAAGGTTCACAACCAATCCTCTATGTGAGCAAAAATCATCCAAGGCTCCGAGGTGGCATTGGAGCTCCTTATGTGACTCTGAAATCAAAACAATATCATCGGCATATAAAAGAATGTGAACTGGGGTACCTCCCAGGTCGCTCCCCTCTCCGCTTGCTCGTAGTATGTAATCGGAGATCTCATCAATGTAAAGCCCAAAAAGTGTTGGGGAGAGGGGACAACCTTGCTTAACACCAATGGTGCTAGCAATGGGCTTTGATAAACCTCCAGGGCATCGGACTCCACCAAACACCTTCTCGTAGCGAGAGTAGATGGCCCATATCATCTCTATTGGGATCCGAAGGCTCAGTAGGAGTAGGCACTGGATCAGTCTCTCACGTGGAACTGTATCAAAAGCTTTGCGGAAGTCCACAAAGCAACAATAAAGCCTCTTTTTCCTTGCCTTTGCCCCATCAATGAGACAACGCAAAATGAAGATACGGTTGATAGTGGAAAAAGCTTGTCTGAACCCGGTCTGGCCTCGTGCTCAGAGGCCCTGGCCCTTTGCCTCTGCATATGAGCTAAGCTCTGCCTCAAGTACTGCTCCATATAACTTGGCCATTGTGTGGCCAATCATGATAGTCTTGTAGGTACCCGGATCCAGAGCATCGCCAGATTTGTGGATAGGCATGATAGTATGCTGTGTCCACTCCTCTGGGAATCCCTCCCCTATAGCCCCGTTGAAGACATGTGCAATCAATGGGGCTATAGTGGAGGTTGTGTAGATGAGGTGCTCACTCTATAAACTAGTGTGGTCGGCAGTCCGCCTGTGCTGCATACGACGTATGGCCCTCTCCACCCTCGATGTAGTAAAGAAAGAGGAGTGTGTGGGTCGAGGCTCAAGTGGATGTGGGATGGGTGGCTGTTGAGGCACATCATATAGTCGTGCTGCATAATCTCGCCAGATCTGTGGGTCCTCAATGGGTGTAATCGAACAAGGCTCGGGGAGAGCGCGCCATGCTATCGCACTATTCATGCTCATGAATAGACGGTATAGCTCAAGCTCCTGTGCCTCTTGGAATGCCCGTCGCTTTTGACGGGTTAGTGCCTTATTCTGTCTATTGGCCTCTCTCTCTCTTGGAGGGATACGGCCTGTATGAGTGGTGTGAGGGAAGGAGCTGATAGCTTAGGTATGTAAGATGGATGAGATATGTGAGGTGAGAACTGAGAGGGGGGTGGATGGATGTGGTAGGCATAGGCCACGCTCGACCTCAGATGAGTATAGAGGGGCTAGCTCGCGTGTGAAGTGAATGGTGGTGTATGGGGGTACATGTGATAGGTCTATGTGGATTTCTATCCCCAACGATGGAAAGAGAGAGGTATGTGTGATCGGCTTCTATGGGTATAGGTGGGATGGTAAGCGATGTAATGAGGTGGGTGGCCTCCCTTGATCCCAAGATATAGTCAACTGTGCTCCCTCCTCACCCGAGAGACCCATGTGGCATGCAAGTCAAGCCTCATGAAGCAGGCCACTGTGCCATCCCATTATAGATGACGAGAAGGTGCTCAGATCCAAGCCTAAGTAGATGTGGTCCATATGCTGTGATAGGACCTCTATCTGCGGAGTGTCTCATGATAGTCTCCTCCCGTAGGGCATGTAGTGCCTGTGGATCCTCCTCGTCATAAGTCTCGCACTGCTCACTACGTGTGCGAGCATTGAAGTCTCCCATGAGGAAGACTTCACCAAGCGTGGAGTACTCCATGATCTCATCTGACAGACATGCATAAGGTGAGGCCTCCCCTGATGAAGAGTCATGCTCAGTGGAGGCGAAGCGAGAGCCAGTGGGGGCGAAATAGCATATGGCTATGTAGATGAAATTGTCAT
>CM035430.1:67508381-67520881 GCA_020310875.1 Ceratopteris richardii | reverse complement strand
ATCATGGAGTATGGACCAACCTAAAGGCTAGCAAAATTTATGGTGTGTCCCCCTGATGCAAGTGCTGCTGCCTGTCCATTGAAGATTTTGTTCACATCTTCTTCACTTGCCCCTACTCCAACATGCTCTAGCAGATAGTTGAAAAGAGAATTAGACTTCAGAAGCATATCAGCTGGAAACAAGCTCTTCTAGGAGAAGCGATCGGCTGCTCGGTAGCCCTTTGGAATGCCATCAAAGGGGAGGTCCTCTAGAAGATTTGGCAGGAAAGATGTGCTTTTAACTTTGATGACTCCCCAAAAGAGTGGTCAATTGAGAAATTGTTGTTCCTTCTCGGATATAGAATTTCCAACTGTAAGAAATCGCTCCCCCTCCCCTTCAGGCATCATCAAGTGCTCCACTTGATCAATAACAAGCTTCAACCTAGTGGGCCCCACATGAGGATGATGCAAAGGTGATTAACCTTCTTTGTAATGCCAACTAGTCTCTATAAGATCTACCCCTGATCTATGCCACTTGGGGGTCCTGTGAGGCACTAGTCCCCTTCACTTGTACTTTTCTTTTCCTTTTATTTAATACAAGTTCGGGAGAGTAGGCTAAGGTTGAACTTCCTTTTATATTAAAAGAATGGACGATTAAAGCATGGTGCAACAAGGAGGCCTCATGGGCCAACCTGATCTTCAAAAACAAGAATGTGTTGACTTTCGTGGGATTCCCAAGTTGGAAGGATCTTGACATTCTGACCCTTTTGTTTCCCCAAATCCCGGTATTCGCAAAAGGCTCAAATCTTGTGTGCTCCCTATGGAAGAGTTGGAATAAAGTTAAAAGCTTCATAAGAATCAATGAAGATTGAAAGTGGGTGGTCGGTCTCAGACAAAATGACTCTATCTAGTTTCCCATCCATGGCATCCGGAATGTCGAATCTTGGAACATTCAAAACACCAAGAGGCTTTGGAACAACGGCTTCAAAAAATGGAAACATCTCTGGAAATAAGACACCAACTAGTGGATCAACTTCAAGGATATTGACCCCAGCATCAGCATTAACTCTGGAGAATGGAATACTTTACAAAGCAGATGTCTTGCCTGGGATTGCTCTAAAGTCTGTCTTCTCATGGGGCAGGACCCGTCATGCCCACTTGGTCTCAAATGGAACAATGGTAATTGCCTAACAAAAATCCCAAACATCAAACAAAACATTGATCATCAGGTCAACCTCAACAAGAAGTGGCGCATGTCATGAATGCCGCTATAGTGGGATATGAAGTTCATGGCTATCTGGCACCCTCTCATAAAAATAAAAAAGTTTGTCCTCTTATGGCAAATTCTTCATCAAGGAATCTGGTCCAACCTAAAGGCTAGAAAAATTTATGGGATGCCTCCTTGGTGCAAACGTTGCTACCGGTCCATGGAAGATGTTGCTTACATCTTCTTTTCTTGCCCCAGCTCCAACAGGTACTCATAGATTGTCGAAAAGAAAATTATACTTCAGAAACATATCTGTTGAAAACAAGAGCTTCTGGGAGAATCGATCGGCTGCTCGATCACTCTCTAGAACACCATCAGGGGGGAGGTCCTTTGGAAGATATGGCAGGAAAGATGTGCTTATAGATTTGGTGACTCCCCCAAAGAGTGGTTGATTGAAAAATCATTGTTCCTCCTCGACAAAAGAGTACAGTAAGAAATCCCCCCCCCCCCCCCCTTTATGCATCATCAAATGCTCCTTTCGATCAACAACAAGCTTAAACCCAAGTGGGCCCCACATGAATGTGATGAGAGGGTATTAACCTTCTTTGAAATGTCATCTAAACTCTATAAAATCTACCCCTGCTTTGTGGGATTTGAGGGGTCCCATGGGCACTAGTCCCCTCCACTTGTACCTTTCTTTTCCTTTAATTAATACAACTCAAGGAGAGTAGGCTAAGGCTGAACTTCCTTTATTTAAAAAATAAATAAATGTTTTTAACTATTTTAATTTTCTTTTCTTACGAAACCTATACCGACCCCTTTAGAGAGTGAGAACATAGAAAATATAGGAGATGTGTCCATGCAAGCTGCATTGGGGCCTTGGCTTACAGTAAAATAGTACACCATATAAATTAATATTATACATCCATTATGGTTTTTTATGAATCTTATGGGATACAATTTCGATTCGTATCTTAGATTGATTCATTTATATCTAAGTAAGTATAAACTCATTTATAATTTATAAATTCAGTTATAATTTAAAGCATATTTCTTGTGTTTTACTTACATCATGGTTTTTTTATCAAACCAGAAAATTTGATGAAAAAGATAAGAAATATGTACTTGGTTCCTTAAAATCGTAGATTCGCATATATATATATATATATATATATATATATATATATATATATATATATATATATATATATATATATATATATATATATATATATATATATATATATATATATATATATATATATATATATATATATATATATGTGTGTGTGTGTGTGTGTGTATTTAAGCATATATATATATATATATATATATATATATATATATATATATATATATATATATATATATATATATATATATATATATATATATATATATATATATATATATATATATATATATATATATATGAATGTATGGTGATGGATATTCGACATCTTCTTACTCGCAAAAGTTAGAGATAAGAAGTCTGTTTCGAGGGCACACTTCATGGAGCTGAGTTTTCTTTGTATCCATATGTATGGTGTGGTAAAGATACCATCAGGCCGTATCTAGTTTCCCATCAACCGGCTCATATACAAGTGAACAAGGGACACCTATTTCCACAATAATTAAGGTACTCCGGAGTTTACAAAAATCATGAGGGAGCCTTTGGTACATACGTACACACATATAGACATATGTACACACACACACACACACACACACACACACACACACACACACATATATATATATATATATATATATATATATATATATATATATATATATATATATATATATATATATATATATATATATATATATATATATATATATATATATATATATATGCGCGCGTATGTGTGTTTATGTATTTAAGCATATATTTGTATGTATGGTAGTGGATTGGACATCTTCTTAGTTTTAAAAGTTAGGCATATGAAGTCTATTTTTAGGGCACACCTCATGAAGGTGGGTTTCCGTTGTATCCGTTTATATAGTGTGGGAAAGGTACCGTCATAATTTATCTCATTGTCCTTCAACTATCTCATAGACATGTGCACAAGAGACATCTATTGAGAGAAAAATCAGGTTGAATAGGAGTTAACAAGAATTTTGAGAGATTCCACCTCCTTAAAAATCAAGCAGAAAATACTCCTTAGGCGGGTAGTGAGCCTTTGGTACATACATAAATACAGACATAGAGATGTACATAGATACATCCATGCATATATAGTTCATATTCATGCATACATACATATATTTATATGGGAAGAAGTGTTTCGAATCATCCTTGAATATTGCATGAATAAGTAGATGTGTCATGTATTTTCTTCATTGCCATTATTGTGATTTTTCATTAGCATTACCCCATCTTCATTTTTTTTTAAATTCTTGCATTTCGTGTATTCTTAAAATTTTGTTCTCACAAATAGCTCCTCTATGGATGGACTAGCACTTCTTTTTTGGTAGTTCTTCATGTTCATCATCAGAATCATCACATACATCATTATTATTTTCATTATGTATAACTTTCTCATGATCAAATAGAATTATTCTATGTGTGTGTTTTGATGACATACCAATATTAAATGATAAACTATCATTGTGTTTTCTTTTTGGAGCTATGAAAGAATAATGTTTTCAAACTTCTCCTATGTTGAACATGAATGAATTTCAACCAAGGATGAGCATCATGATTTTTTAAAGAAATAATTCTTTCAATATTTGTGCAAAGAATATATGGCTCTTTTGTAGATCAGATCATCGTTAAGAAATCAATTGTCCTTGTGGCTTTATTTCCATTATATTCTACTCAAAATCAATCAACCTTCAAAATGAACTACCAAAACATAAAAACCAAAATCTTATAATAATGTACGCTTAAAAAATAGTAGATTCTATTATGAAAAATATAAATTTCTTTTACCTCTTCGAAGATCCAATAGGAAAGTTTGTACAATCCAAATGTGCCACCCACATAATCAATTTCACTTTCCATTAGGTTCATGTCATTTGAAGTTGCACATCATAATTGCTTGAAAGAGTCAACAAAAATAGAACCTTCTATTTTGCATAAGGAATTAACTACTTTTAGTCTCATATCTTGTTCATTGGCCCACATATTTTTGTAGATTTTGATCTATAAGAGTAAGTATATTAGGAGAAGAATAGAGAATATATATATATATATATATATATATATATATATATATATATATATATATATATATATATATATATATATATATATATATATATATATATATATATATATATATATATATATATATATATATATATATATATATATATATATATATATATATATATATATGTGTGTGTGTGTGTGTGTATGTATGTAGACACACGCACACACACACACACACACACACACACACACACACACACACACACACACACATATATATATATATATATATATATATATATATATATATATATATATATATATATATATATATATATATATATATATATATATATATATATATATATATATATATGTGTGTGTGTGTGTGTGTGTGTGTGTGTGTGTGTGAGTGAAGTAAAAGAATATAAATTCAAAAACGTTATCTTTCTTTCACACCTAGTAATTAATTCTCTATGCTCATATGGGATTATCACATTATCTTTGTTGTTTCATTGTGTTGAAGTTTAAGGACTATGGAAGCAAGAAGAAGAAGAAGAGAAGAAGAAGAAGAAGAAGAAGAAGAAGAAGAAGAAGAAGAAGAAGAAGAAGAAGAAGAAGAAGAAGAAGAAGAAGAAGAAGAAGAAGAAGAAGAAGGAGCTTAGAGCACAACACTGAGTGTATTACTAAGTGAATTTCCAAATATAATTAGCCCTTAAGGGTTATAAACATATGCACAAGCCAAGGGAAGGAACCTCCAAAGAGGGATAAAAGTGTCAGATGATTCTAAGTGTAATCAGATATACCACTACCAAAATATATCAATCAATCTCTCAGGGAGTGATGTGGTGAACAAGAACTAGATTTCATGTATAAATAATTTCCAAGATATTTGGAATGAAATCAATCCACAAAAGGAAATTAATCCTAGTGCTATTGAAGAGCTTTAAATGTTTACCTAGGCAAAGCTTTTATGAAAATTTCTACAACATTATCTTGTGTGGATGTTGTGGGCACATAAGCCAGATTGATCTCTCTAGTAGATAGCCTCTCTTTGACATAATGATTATTGACATCAATGTGCTTTTAAGGAGCATGGGACATAGGTTTCCTCATAACTACCAATGCACTAGTGTGTGTTACTAAAGATGGTGGTGGCACATGAATTAACAACAGCCAAATCTGCCAAAAGGCGTTTAAGGCACACAAATGCAAAAAATAGCTATAAAAGTTGCCCACTAGTGAGCCTCACAACTAAAGTGCCTATAGTAGGATACTTCTTGTTCAACCAAGATATGTATGATCTACCAAGCATGAAGCAAAAAATACTAGTGGACACAAAAGTTTCATAGCAAGTGGCCCTAATCTCAATAAAAAAAGCATGTAAATTTCATGGTAACATTCCCCATTTGGGATACAATAACACAAGTAGTAGGGTACCAATCAAATAGAAAAAAAGGAGCTTGACCCCCTCCCAATGTGTAACACTAAGGCTATGCATAAAACCTGCTCATATGAGAGAAAACAATTGAATATTAGGTCAAGTTATGCATAAGTAAACCAATCATCCAATATCTAGGTGATATAGAATAATATCAAATGCATGTCCAATATGTTGAAAACTCATTCTAAAATTGTCTCCATGGGAGTGGCAAAAGGTTTGCAATCTTCAATTCCAAAATGCTACAATAATGTGTCCATGTATTTTTCTTCTCAAAATTATTACACTATGTGTACTAAGTTCATTAGGTTGTTATGGATGTACCCTGTGTTGTGATAAGGTCATCTTTGTGACATCCCAATGTGAGAAGCATCACCTCTGGTGACCAGCTTCGAGATGTTTGGAAACCCTAGAACACTTTGATCCCTACATATATCCCCTAATGCTCATTCATTAACATGAGCAAGTCTCTTATGCCACACTTCTAGCTCACTTAGAGTTTGTGACCCAAAGTTGTATGCAACTGTATTTCTAGTCTCTCCCAATTCAAATGTGAAGAGCATATCATGTTTCACACCTTTGGCTACCTTTTTGAAGCCTTAGCATGGATTTTCCACATATGCTCCATGGTATATGAGCCTAACTTGCAAGACTTTTTGTACAATTTGGCCTAAACATATTAGGTCTTTAGTAATAGTGGGTACATAGAGAACCTTACTCAGAATGTTTGTTCTACCATTGAAAGCTTTGATATTGCCAATTCTTTCCACATTGTGCTTGGCATCATCTCCTCTTTGTGCCTCATATTTATGCTTAATTTTCCCCAAGTCTCATAGAAGAGCAACATTGCTTGCAACATGGTTTGAATAAGTAGAAACTA
Organism: Ceratopteris richardii; assembly: GCA_020310875.1. Lineage (NCBI taxonomy): Eukaryota > Viridiplantae > Streptophyta > Polypodiopsida > Polypodiales > Pteridaceae > Ceratopteris > Ceratopteris richardii. The sequence continues at coordinate 67,514,215 of CM035430.1, read as the reverse complement.
TGTAGAAAAAGTGTTCATCCTCTTTACCTTCCTTTTGGCTCAAATTCCTTAGCACTAATTAATATTCATGTGATTGATCCTCTTAGTAGTTTTTTTAATCCCTTGTGCTATTGTTTTTGCTATTGTTTTTGCTATTGTTGTAGGTTTTTCCACCTCTACATCTTGTATTGCCAATTCCACTTCTTTCTCCTCCTTTTTGTGTTCTTTCATTAAACAAGCAATTCTGAGTGGTGTTGTTTGACTTGTTACATAAGGCACAAGGCTAATCTTCTTGTCCTTTAGTCTTGTTTTTTTCCTCCTTTCTTCTTCCCTTTTCATTTGCTTTTTCTTGCATAATTGGATTTGGAAAATTCTTCATCATCATCATCATCCTCCTTCTCCTTTTCTTTGTCCGTATTGGCCTTCTTATCTATATAAAGAGTAGTTGTAGAGTTATCTTGGAAAGAGTTACCTTCCTTTATGTTATTGTTGTCCTCTTGGTTGAAGAGTTTTCCAAGAAATATGTTGAAGTCAAGTGTCTCCAAATCCATTCTGAGACCATTGCAGTTGTGAATGGTTTTGATTGTTTATCAGTCCTAATACCATCTAGGATCGAGCTCATAAAGGCTTCATCGTCAATCTGCTCTCCGATTGAAACTAATTGATATGCAATCTCATTGAATTTGGTAACAAAAAATTTTATAGTCCGCTTTGTTGTCTTCTTCATTTGATTGAATTCATTCGATAAGTGATTCTTCCTAGGTTTGGTGCTAGCAGAGAAGAATTTCTCAAGTGCATCCCAAGTTTCTTATGTTTTTTTACAGCTTCTAATGCATGTAAGCAAAAAATCAGAGATATAGTTTAAAATGTACTACCTAGCTTGAGCATTTCTTGCACACCATAATGTCAGCTTCTCAATTTCTTCTTGTATAGGTCTTCCTTAGGATCGTGGTACAGGCATGACTTTATCACCCTTTACTACTCCATAGGGATTTCTTCCTTGAATGTAGGCTTTCATTCTTATTTGCAAAGCAGAATAGTTGTTCCTATCAAGATTTTTTATCATTGGAGGAAATACATCACCCATTTTGAGGACCATATCTCTAATACCACTCAAAGTGCTTGAAAGGAAGAGCGTGGAAGAAATATTAATCCTTGATTAAAGAATTTAAGTTCAAATTCCTAGTGTAGAACCTACCCTTTATCACTTAGAAACTTTGATTCACTTATGAGCTTCAATTCACCACAATAAACCACCTTTTGTGCTTTTTAACATCATTATGAGACATATGGTGCAAAATAAACTATTCAAGCATGAAGCAACACTGAAGAACTCTCTAATTATGGACGGACAATGCTACTTAAGATTCTCAGTGCTCTCAATCTAATTATAATTGGCCAAATTCCTCTCAGAGGATGATTCCTTATAGATTAAAGAATTTATTTTGCACCAAAGTATGATTCATTCGTAATGTATTCTATAATTATGAGCTTAATATATATAGGTGGTCACCTTGACTTTTCAAGGAATAACAATAACAAACCCCGATCGAAACAATGAACTCTAACTACTAGTTTCCAATGAGTCCTTTATCTTGATCATTGGATTCTTCAGCTATGAGAACTAAGCTCTGCAAGACTGCTAACTTGGAGAAGATGACATAGAGAAAGGAGCAATGATCAAGAAGTAGATCCAACTTGATTGTATATTCATCTATCACATAGTAAAAATGCGTAGACTGTTTATATACACCCATACATCTCTCTTTTTGATATTCCATGACTCTTAACAACCAAAATCAACTCATAATCCTCACAATATTTAGTTGGTTGTTCCATTTTCCCTTTTTCCTACAATCCAAGAAATGATGTGTCAACTTCAATTTGATTGAAGTGTTGGTGGAACAATTCAACCACTTGACTCGGGGTTATAAGGCTTTAATTAAATTTCTAAATAATGAGGTAATGCTATGGTACACAAATAATCATTGAAATATGTGATTATACAGAGTATATGTGAAACCATATGTTTTTCCACATGAACAAAGTTCACTTCAATACATAAACTTCATTTTTCTTGATGAGTCCTTTATCTTCAAGCATGTTGAAACTTGAAAGCTTGATTGTTTTAATGAGAGAGAGAGAGAGAGTGAGGGATATATGCTTCATAGGTGGACAGATAGATTGGTTGTTGTAGAGAAGGTGAGTGGATGGTTGCAGACTGAGATAGAGAGAGGGAGAGAGAGAGACAGAGGGAGGGAGAGAGGGAGAGAGGGAGAGAGGGAGAGAGGGAAAGAGAGAGAGAGAGAGAGAGAGAGAGAGAGAGAGAGAGAGAGAGAGAGAGAGAGAGAGAGAGAGAGAGAGAGAGAGAGAGAGAGAGAGAGAGGTGTTGTAGATAGGTGATGGCATGTGCATGGATGTGCAAGGACTGCAGTAGAAGTGGCTCTAAGTAGAGGCAAATGAGGTAGGTGTCTAAGGAAAATCCTACTCTAAGGATGATGACATGGTGGAATAGCCATAGAGGAGGAACATGGGAAGATGCAAAGGATGAAGAGAGAGCACAAAGAAGAGAGAAATATGGGGACAAAGAGAGAGGGGAGAGACAGAGAGATAGAGAGAGAGAGGTAGAGAAGGGGAGAGAGAAAGAGAGAGAGAGAGAGAGAGAGAGAGAGAGAGAGAGAGAGAGAGAGAGAGAGAGAGAGAGAGAGAGAGAGAGAGAGAGAGAGAGAGAGAGAGAGAGAGGGCAAGGTGCAGCTATACAAGAGAAAGTTGTGTTCTATGGCAATGGAGGCAGATGTGAAGTCGATTAGGAGGGGACAAAGAGAGAGCGAGAGAGAGAGAGAGAGAGAGAGAGAGAGAGAGAGAGAGAGAGAGAGAGAGAGAGAGAGAGAGAGAGAGAGAGAGAGAGAGAGAGAGAGAGAGAGAGAGAGAGAGAGAGAGAGAGAGAGAGAGAGAGAGAGAGAGAGAGAGAGAGAGAGAGAGAGAGAGAGAGAGAGAGAGAGAGAGAGAGAGAGAGAGAGAGAGAGAGAGAGAGAAGCAAAGATTGATCAATGGCGAAAGAGGTATGCGATGGAGAGATAGAGAGAGAGAGAGAAGCAAAGATCAATCAATGGAGAAAGAGGTGTGCCATGGTAGAGAGAGAGAGAGAGGGGGGAGAGAGAGAGAGGGAGGGAGAGAAATTTTATAGGATTTGATTTTAAAATGGAGATTAGGGTTAATAATTAAGTTAAATGCAATTATTAGATCAAGATGTGTTTATTTTTCTATATATTAGTTTACTAACATATCTTTCTTTTTTATGATTCTATTGCATATCTATTGAAAGATCAAAGATGGTTGCTATTGATTTGTTGCTTGGAGAAGATTGGTTGATTAAAGCTTCTCGGTTGGAATTGATCTTGATTTTAAGGAGTTGATTTCATCCATTACGACAAAAGGCTTGAAAGCTTGTCTTGAGCTGGTGACAAGCAGTTGTTCTCGGACGGTCATTACACTGATTGCCACGAATTTCTTAATTCATTTCGATAGAATTTTAAAGGTTTTGTTCATTGATTTGTACCATTGTTATAAGATAGAAAATTATCATACATTCTTACTTTGTATTAAGGATTAGTCAAGAAAATTAACCTTAAACTTAATCGACATTTACTTTTATGAAAGCTTTAAAATCGATGGATATGAATGAAAGTTTAAGAAACGGAGAGCCGTTACAAGAGAATTCCACTTTGTCAATGCAAATCATTTCCACAATAAAACATGCTAATAAGAAGATGAATGGCCATGTGAAGTTTAGTTTTGAAGTCTTGCCCACAAATGATGCTTCTTCCACTCAAACATAATTGTGGTTCATTTGATTATGCCTAAATCCCCCAACCTGCAATACCGTGAATGGTTGGAATTGATCCACCTAGCCATAAGCCTTTGTGATAGCTTGAACCCGATGTGAAAGATCCATGGAAACTTGGTGATCCCCAAGTAATGTGCTTGAAAGTTTTTTTTATATATAAGCATTTCATTTGTTTTGCAAGAGTGCACAAGTGAAATAGTAGCTCTTTTTCTTCTAAAGTAGCTTGAGGGAGGCTTTGTGAGTCTTCCTTGGTCTTGTGTGTTGATCTCTATGATCTAAGTTCCTCCACTAAAGCTTTCAAAAGTCTTTTTGTCTTCGCTTGACCTGCTCCATCAAGTGATAGAGAGAAAAGCATAGTGCACAATTAATGAGAATTAATGTAAATAATATTACAACTCCACGTGTTTTGAAAACATCTTTGAATTCAACTCAAGATAATCGTAGTTTTAAGTTCTGTCAATACTTGTATTGCACTCACTTGAAATTAAAGGTTTTTTTTTTGCTTGTGAATAAGGATTCCACTTTGCATTAGTAGTAGGAAACCATTGTGAGCACATTCTATTAGTTATTATGGTTAGGTAACATTGCAAGTTTCTTTACCTAAATCAAACTTTTATAAAAAATAAAGGAACAAAAACCATAAAAATAAAAAACAAAATTGAAAAGAACAAAAACCTAAAGAAAACTTATTGAAACTTAAAAAGAACTTGATCTATAGGAAAAGAAATAAACTAGGAAAGAGGAAAGAAGTAAAAGGGATGTTGAAGAGCGTCCAAAGTTAAAGGCAAGATTTAAAAGAAGAAATTATTTAGAAAGTGTAAAAAATTGAAAGTAAAAAATCAAGGGTAGAATCGAAAACAAGAGCAAAGTTGATTAAAAAATATCCATATCCTAGGGTGAGGTTCAAGGCTTGAGACTTAAAACCTAGGAAAGTTGTTGAGAGGTACAGGGGCTTTAGAATAGCAAGCTCTTATCTTAGTTCCTAGCTTAGATTGCAAGTGAGATCTTCTCCAAACTTTGCTTTGACTTGAGAAACATAATAGTACCTATCACCCTGAACTTAGTCTTGCATTTAAAGGAATTATGATAAGGAAGCAAGGGGTAAGATCAGTGCAGGCCATTTTGAAAGGGAAAGGAAAATTTCAATAGTTTAAATGTCATTAAGTATTCAGATGCATTTGAAGAATAGGCACAAACCTAGGGATTACTTGATGATGTGCTCACACAATACTTTGAGCAGGTAGTCTCTTGATCCAAGTGATAAGGGAAAATGTAAATCGAGCTCATCTATAGTAAGAAAAAAAAATTTAATGCTCTGAATTATGCATAATTGAACTATTCTACCTGGACCGATCTTCCTGCAACCAAACAAAGATTAACTCCTAAATGCTAAGGCATTTAGATTTTCTTTCATCATCAACCAAAGAGTAGAAGCAAAGCTTTGATATGAATCTAGAAGACCATTAAGAACAATATGTAGAAGTGAAGTATTTGACAAAATCATCAACAAAACTCAATCGATCCTTTTAATTCTTGATCTTCGACAAAAAAACTATTCATTATTTCTCCTTCATTCATATGCACACTCTCCAATTGTTTGTCAAGGTAACTGACACTTTGCTTGATATAATGATATATAAGTATCCCAATCATATTTTGTTGTCTTGCAAGAGAGAATGTGAGAGATAATTTCATGTTTGATACATTGTTACTTTTGACTAAGAATGGGTTAGTTGCTATGACACTTACGTGTTCACTAGTGGTTTTTTCTTCGTGCTTGGTAGCTCATGCATATTTTGGTTGAGCAAGAAGTAGCCTACTATGGCCACTTCTAGTTGCGAGGCTCAGTATTGGGTAGTTGTCACATGGACTATTGAGTATGAGGCTCAAACACCTTTTATTTTATTTGGGTGTTGGTCAATCTTTTACACCAGGATCTTCACTGATAGTCAGAGCTTATTATCACTTGCAAGGAGCCCTATGTTCCATGCTTGCACAAAGCACATTG
>CM035430.1:67305881-67503381 GCA_020310875.1 Ceratopteris richardii | reverse complement strand
TCTAAAGCATTGTAAAATCTTTGGATGTTTAGCCTATGCTCACATTCCTTCTCAAGTAAGAGGGAAATTGGATCCCAAGGCAAACAAGTGCATATTTATTGGTTATGATGAAAACCGAAAAGGATATAGATTGTACAATCCAACCAATAAAGGATTTTCTGTGAGTAGAGATGTAATTTTTGATGTAAACAAATCATGGTACCTAAAGGTGACCATGAATGAAGTTTTATTCTATCTATTTACTTTAGATATTGAGCTAAAAGTCTACTCAGATGTAGATTGGGCCGGATCTAGAGATGATAGAAGAAGCACATCTAGGTATGTATCATTTGCAGGTTCAAAAAATCATTTCTTGCTCATCCAAGAAGCAACCAATCGTGGTATTATCTTCTATTGAAGCCAAATATAGAGGTTTGGCTAATGCAACTCAAGAAATCATGTAGTTAAAGTCTTCGTACACAGATCTTGGAATTCTTTCTTCAACACCTCACATTTTTGGTGACAACACAAGCTCACTACATCTAGCAGCTAATCCGGTATACTATGCTAGAACCAAGCATATTAAAGTACACTAGTATTATGTAAGGGAGAAGCTAATGAGTAAGGATATTCAACTGTCCTATGCCTCTACAAATATGCAATGTGCACACATGTTGACTAAAGCTCTTGATGGTATAAAGTTACGTAGATTCAAGTTGATGATTGGCTTGCAAGAAATCAAGGACAATTGAAGATATATTTGGAGGCCAAGCATGTTAGGCTTGAGGGGGAGTTTTTGGTGTGTTTTACCCAAGCCTACATGCTTGATATTATTTGATTTATGTTCATATGTGTATTCATGTGAACACCTCTTGTAAAAGAGTACATTTTATCTCTTGTAATTGTGAAACAGAAAAAAGAAAAAGAATGGCTTACCTCATGTAAAAAGCAAACTCATGGCTCTAACTACCTAAAACCAAGAATTAGTGAGCTGAATGAATATTTCCTAACTTTGGGAATCACTTTTAGGTGGACCCATTCGAATTCGAATTAAAAACTCCCTCCAAAAGAAGCTATAAAAAGAGCGAACATTCATGTTCTTTTATATCATAGAATTGCATCATGTAAGTGTGAAGTCTAATAATATCTTATTGTTAAACGAATTGTAAGTGAAATGTAAAGTTTGTTTTCCTAACTCATAAGGCATATTACCATGAATGTGTTTATAATCACCAAATATAGATGTAATTTTCTTATTCAAGCAGAGCCGATACTTTCCTATATGATGAGCTCTAGGCAATCCAAAGCTTTGTACTTTATTAAATTTAATAAATTCACACCAAAATTTTGGAATTGCTCTATAAACATTTTTATTCACTCTAATACCATCACAAACCTCCAGAATTTAAGATGGTTCTAGCAACAAACTCATTTATCTCCTAAGTTTTTGAAAAATAAAACATTTTAAGCATGCATTTACATTCATTTTCAACAGTTTTAAAACATCATTTTGACTCATAATTTCATTACAAGAATGTATACAATAAAATACTCTTAACATGTTTAAACTTAGCACATTTGTTACATGATCTCTTACAATCTTCATTCTCTTTTTCTTCTTGCCTAATTTTTCAGTCAAATCTAAAAAAGGCTTTACTCGTTTTGAATGTATTCTCAATCCTATAGGAGTATCTTTCATTTGTTTGAAAGCTTCTAACTAGGAAGACAAATGGGACATCCTTTTCTACATCCTTCTAATATAAATCCCTTTGATGTAGTACATTTTGTAGAAAGTTTATGTATTGCATATAGTTCATTAAAAATTCCCAAATCCTTGAATAATATCTACTGAACCATCATCACCATCTCCTACAAATCTAATCAGATCGTGAAGATTATGAAAAGGTGGATACCTTCCAATTTCTAGATCTATTGGATAAATAGCTCCATCTATTCATATATCAATATGCTTTTTGCCTTGTTTGTGCAACGCATCAACTTCACAAGATTGTAGAGCTCTTCCAAATACCTTTCTCATTGTTGCATACTCATGAGTGATTGCAATATTCATATGGAATGTCAGGCGGACGCCTGCTCCGATGAGCTCCCCAATTTTGGGGCTGTACCTGCACGACTTTCGATGACTCTCTCAGAGATGTTCGCACGGAGATCGATGATGTTCTCTCGCCGCCCAGCCGCGTGATGATTCAATCATTACCCTCTCTCTCTCTACACCCAAAATGGGTCATGGTCAAGGTTCCTCTCATGAGTGCCACTTGGCACTCATGTGAGCATCATACTCTATATGAATAAGAGGAGGGTCATACCTCTAAATACTATTCATATAGGATACTCCATGTGACATTTCCTTCCCCTTACTTTCATTTTGTCCTCAAAATGGTATTGGAAGGTCTAAAAGAAAGAGAGAAATAATAGAACCACCACTCCCACTATATCCCCATGTATAAAAATACATGGTCCTATCTCCGTGTTGTTTCCCCATATCCTTCCCCTTAAGAAAACTCTTGGGCCTGCTCCGATGAGCTCCCCAATTTTGGGGCTGTACCTGCACGACTTTCGATGACTCTCTCAGAGATGTTCGCACGGAGATCGATGATGTTCTCTCGCCGCCCAGCCGCGTGATGATTCAATCATTACCCTCTCTCTCTCTACACCCAAAATGGGTCATGGTCAAGGTTCCTCTCATGAGTGCCACTTGGCACTCATGTGAGCATCATACTCTATATGAATAAGAGGAGGGTCATACCTCTAAATACTATTCATATAGGATACTCCATGTGACATTTCCTTCCCCTTACTTTCATTTTGTCCTCAAAATGGTATTGGAAGGTCTAAAAGAAAGAGAGAAATAATAGAACCACCACTCCCACTATATCCCCATGTATAAAAATACATGGTCCTGTCTCCATGTTGTTTCCCCATATCCTTCCCCTTAAGAAAACTCTTGGGAAGGTAAACTAAAACTGGGAAACCGTCTCTGAAGGGTGCTAACCCGCTCCCATGTGGCACTATCTTCTGAACTATCTTTCCACTTTACTAGACACTCTTTATACAAGTGACTCCTCGTCCGTTTCTCTCGAGTGCGTAGTATGCTCTCTGGCTCATGTGGAATAGATTGAACAGAAATAGGTTCTACTACCTCACTATCTGGAATGAGGTTGTCAGATTCACCCAGCCTTTTCTTAAGCCGGCTAACATGAAAAACTGGATGGATTTGACTATTCTCTGGAAGTTGGAGCTGGTAAGCCATCTTTCCTATTCTCTTAAGTATTTGGAAAGGTCCACAATACCTAGGAGATAATTTTGGACAAGGTCCCGTCTTCATGGTTTCAGACCTAGATGGAACTCTAAGATAGACTTGCTCTCCTACCTCAAAGTTGATATCTCTTCTCTGAGGGTCAGCATAGGCTCTAGCCCTATCCTGAGCTTTCCTAATGCTGTCCTTAGCAAGTCTAAGCATATCATTCATTTCTTCCAAGAAGTCCTTTGCAGCTTGAACTTTTTCATTCTGCAAGCCAACTGCATAAGGAGCCCTTGGCTGAAACCCATACATAAGCATAAATGGACTATGCCCAGTGGAAGAGTGCTTGGCACTATTATATGCAAACTCTACTATAGGTAAGTACTCTTCCCAATTAGTTTGCCTTTCATTCACATATGCTCGAAGCATATCCTCTAGGATTTGGTTAACCCTTTCTGTTTGCCCATCCGACTGTGGATGCTCGGCCGTACTCATGCTAAGCTTTGTATCCAACCTTTTGAAGACCGCTCTCCAAAAGTGGCTAGTAAACTTCCTATCCCGATCAGAAACTATGTCTAAAGGAAGACCATATAACCGGTATAGGTTCTCTACAAAAAGTCTAGCCAACTCAGGTGTCTTCACTGTAGTATGTGTTGGAATAAATCTAGCCATCTTGGTTAACCTATCCACAATTACCCAGACCGAGTCGTGCCCTCTCTGTGTCTTAGGTAAACCGACTATAAAGTCCATGGAGATACTCTCCCACTTCCCATTGGGAATATCCAATGGGTGGAGTAGCCCTCCAATCCTCAACCTCTCAGCTTTGTTGACCTGGCATTTATTGCACTTAAGCACATACTCTAGGACGTCCTTATGAAGTCCAGGCCAATAAAACTGCCTCTTAACAAGATCATAAGTCTTCTTAACTCCTGGGTGTCCCGCACTAGGTGTGTCATGACACTCATATAAAATATGCCGTCTCATCTCAGTATCTCTAGGGACACACACCTTACCTTTATATAACAGATATCCATCATGGACACTGTAATTCTTCCACTTGAATCCTTCTTGAGTACCCGTCGATACTCCATCCTCATTGGAAACCCGTATATCACGATCCCCATTCTCTATGGCTTCCCAAATCTCGGTATATGCAGGATCAAGCCTACATTTCCCTCTAATAGACTCAAGTAGCTCACTAGTGATCTGAGTAAAACTCAGTCCATTGAGCATAGGCATGCGGCTAAGTGAATCAACCACTACATTAAACTTTCCCTTCCTATACCTAAGCTCATAATCAAACTCTTGAAGGGTCTCTGCCCATCGGGCCTTCCGACCTTTAAGGTCTGTTTGATTAGAGAGCCACTTAATGCTCTCTTGATCAAACACTATCGTAACTTTGGCACCATATAAATAATGACGCCACTTCTTCAAAGCATGGACTATTGCATACAACTCCTTCTCATAGATGGAGTAATTCTTTTGAGCCGGTTCTAGTTTCTTGCTCTCAAAAGCTAATGGTCGACCATCCTGAACTAAAACCGCTCCTATAGCAAAATCACTCGCGTCAGTCTCAACCACAAATGGTTTATTGGGATCTGCTATATGTAAAAGTGGAGCTGTAGCAATTGCTACTTTCAACTTTTCCATACTTTGCTTCTGTTCGTCTCCCCAATGAAAGGCTTTCCCTTTCCCTTTAAGCTGTTCCGTCATCGGGACAGCAATTTTGGCATAGTTCTTAATGAATCTTCGATAGAAGCCTGATAAACCTAGGAAGATCTGCAGCTCCTCCAGGTTCCGTGGATGTGGCCATTCCATAATAGCCCTTACTTTTTCAGAAACCATCTGGATTCCATCTTGGGAGACTATATGCCCAAGGTACCTAACCTCTGTCTTAAAAAATTCACACTTTGACTCCTTAGCAAAGAGCGAATTTTCCCTTAGCACTTGAAATACTTTTCTCAAGTGTTCCAAGTGCTCCTGTTCTGATGCACTATAGATCAGAATGTCATCTAAAAAGTCTACTACAAAGTGTCCTAGATAAGGCCGTAAAACACTATTCATGAGTTTCATGAAAGTGGCAGGAGCATTGGTGAGACCAAAAGGCATCACCAAAAACTCATAGTGCCCATATCTAGTCCTAAATGCAGTCTTAGGGACATCCTCTGCCCTAATCCTGATCTGATGATATCCTGATCTAAGGTCAAGCTTGGTAAAATACCTAGCTTGATGTAACTGATCAAATAGATCTTCCAACCTAGGCATTGGAAATCTATTTTTAATAGTTACCTTATTAAGTGCTCTATAATCTATACATAGTCTCATAGAGCCATCTTTCTTTTTAACTAGGAGCATTGGCGATGCCCATGGTGAGTTACTAGGTTTGATGAAGCCTTTATCTAAATAGTCCTGCAATTGCTTCTCAACCTCCTCATGCTGAGAAACACTAAGCCTATAAGGTGGTCTACAAATAGGGTTAGTGTTAGTAACAACTTCTAGGGCATGGTCAATGTCCCCTCTCTCAGGTGGTAGCCCTCTAGGTAAGTCAGTGGGAAAAACATCTCTGAATTCAAACATAAGATCCTTAAAACTTTTAACTACACACTCTTGCAAAAAAGAATAGTAGAAAGTCCTATTCATATTTACATTCAAAGCATGAAAATATACATAAGATGAGCTGTCTATACAATGCTCCATATCATGACTATACAATAAAAACATATCCTGTACATGCTGTGAACAACAGAGACTATACAACTCTAATGATGAGATGAGAGGTGCACTAGGTACATCTCTCTCTCCCTGAATATAAACTGTACTTCCATTCTTTTCAAACTCGAGTGTGTTATTTTGATAGCTGCGTTTAAGTGTATCTCCCAACCCCCATAGCCACTCTCTTCCTAAAACTAGATCTGTCCTCTCCATATTCATAATTTGGAAGTCCATATGATCTGTATAATCCTGCATCTTGACTTCCAAATTGGATACCATAGTATCCCATATTCTTTTATCTTGCCCTTGCATCATAGATACAATGTATTTATGTGCACTAGGCTGTTGGGGAATCTTCAATTTCTTGACCAAAGCATAGTTAATGAAATTATGAGTGGCAGAGTCATCTATCATGACTCGCACCCTGGTCCCGTATACACTACCATGTAGCTTGACCAAGTCATGTGGTCCAAATTGCGGTGACCACAATGACTGAGTCAAACAACACGTGTGCTCTATATCCTCGTGCATCACCTCCACTCCCTTGCAGCTAGAGCTGCCATGAATGGGAAAGGTCTGCACTAGGTGGACCGCCTTTTTGCCCCTTTCAGGAGCCGTACTAGACTCTGGTCCTTTCTTCTTTTCTTCCCCCTTCTTGAGTGGACAGTTCCACTGTGAGTGGCTAGGGGATAGGCACCTAAAACACAGGTTCTCTCTTTTGGCCTTCTCAAACTGGTCTGTGGATAGCTTAGGCCCTTGTGATCTTTGTTTTTTAATAAAAACCTTGTTTTTCCCAAAAGGCAACTTTTTCTTAAATTTAGTGGTGCTAAGAGGTTTAAGGGGCTGATCCGTCTCCATAGGAGTATACTGAGGACGGTTATGGTCCTCATATATCTGTGCATATTTGATCGCCTCCTCAAACGTCTTAGGCGCATTCCTCCTGACTTCCCTCTTTATGGCTTTATCCAAGCCCCTAACAAACCCTCTGGTCTTCTGAAAATCATCTAGACCCTTAAGCTTCAAAGTGATCTCTCTATAGTGGGATAGATAGACTGAAAGAGGCCTGCCTCTTTGAGTAATCCTATCCCACTCATCCCAATTCCTCTCCTCTTCATTTTCAGGAAGAAACTCTTTTAGGAAAAGAGTCTCAAAGTGAGTCCAGTCACTAGGGATAGAGTTCGCCTCCTTAAGACTCATCCACCACTTATAAGCACGCGGGCCGAGGGAGAGACTCGCCTCTAGCACACGATACTCAGGTGGGGTGCCCTTTAATTGATGCAAATCTTGCCACTTTTGTAAAAAAGTGTAGATTGCATCCTTATTCCTGTCTCGGTCATCCCCCGTGAAGGTTGGTGGCTTTAAGTCTTTCAGGAGGGGAGCTTCCCTAGAGCTCTCTCCTTTATATTTACTAGGAAGAGAAGTCTCTTTCCTAGTAATCTCTAGAGGAATGGTAGGAGTCTCTCTTTCCTTCCTAGCTAGGAAAGAGGTGACACTAGTCTCAAGAGAGATCATTTGAGACTTAAGTTGGTGTATAAGAGATGTAATGCTACCCAAATCTTTCTCTAACTTGAGGGTTTGTTCTTTCAAGTCAATGAATTGGTCACGAGTGACAAATTCATCTATAAGCTCTTCATAAGTGTACTCTTGCTGTGAAGGCTCTTTTTCTTCTATATTCTCTTCTATTTCTTGTTCTAACTCTACTTCTTCCATCCTAGCATCCTGATCCTCTAGTTGCTCTCTAGGTGGAGAAGTGGTCTCAACTACTTGTTTGCCTTTACTTTCCATGTTTAAGTATCCTTCCCCCGTTTGCTAACTAGAGAGTATGAAAATGAATGGAAGTAGAGTTAAAATATGCAAGAAGAAGAGAGATATAACACAAGAGCACTTCCCTGATACAAAGTAGAGTTGCGGAAGCTAAATCCAAGTAGTCCTTGATGCTTCAAGCCGCTGATTTTGAGTCCTCGCCAGTCCCAAAAAAAAATTGGAAATGTCCGCTTGGTCCGGGGAGGTTCTAGACACCATAAACCATCCAAAATAACACCAAAAGTGCGTAGGAAAAGCCTCAAACGGGCAAACTGAATGCAACTGAACAATTTCAGAGATTTTCCAATCCTCGCCAGTCCAGAAAGTGTTGTCCAGCACCTGCACTTCAAAAATTTGAGACAATCCCAAGTGAAAAAATTGGATTTGGAGTCCGGATGAAGAAAAACTAGGCCCGGGAGTGGCCGCCTAGTTCCTGCTGAAGCGCTGCAGAGAGATTTTGATAGGGCAAATCTCTTCCAAATCCAACACCGATGGTCTCTGAGCGAAGCTTGAAAGCGTAGCTTCGAAACGTGACCAAGATATTTGAAATCCGATATCATATGAGGAAGATATGGTCCGGAGAAGTGAGGTATGTCACCGGTGGGAAGTGAAAAACTTCATCTTCATGAATAGATAGGTTTGGAAAGCTCAAAACTGAGGAATGAAAGCTTCTTTCACCAAACCAACACCCCCATCCCAAAACCACAGCCCATAATACATATATCCCTCATGATTCTTACAAAATATTGATCTAGATCATAGATTTGAAGCTCCAAAGTTTGGGAAAAAAAACTCGAAATCTTCTCCTATCCAAAGCTTATTGCTACTATTTTCGAAAAAACTCAGAGTTCACCTTCGATGGATCAAGTTATCCCACATGAGCGCGCTGCAGGCGGAGGAGAAGCCTATAAAACCAAGAGCATAAGTGCTCTATGTCATCTTGGAGTGGGGAGGGAGGAGCAAAGCTCCCCCTCGTGGGCTGGCGGACGCCTGCGGGCTCCTGCGTGACTCTCTGCGCCTGTGGGCCTTCTCTGTTCGCGGGCCGCCTGTGGGCCGTCGGTTCTTGATGATGGTTGTCCCGTTCGCCGTCTGGCTCCGATACCAATGTCAGGCGGCCGCCTGCTCCGATGAGCTCCCCAATTTTGGGGCTGTACCTGCACGACTTTCGATGACTCTCTCAGAGATGTTCGCACGGAGATCGATGATGTTCTCTCGCCGCCCAGCCGCGTGATGATTCAATCATTACCCTCTCTCTCTCTACACCCAAAATGGGTCATGGTCAAGGTTCCTCTCATGAGTGCCACTTGGCACTCATGTGAGCATCATACTCTATATGAATAAGAGGAGGGTCATACCTCTAAATACTATTCATATAGGATACTCCATGTGACATGGAACTTATCACATGGATTTCAGTTGGATAAAAGTTTAGTGAGAGTATTTGGAGTGAAGCTCTCCATGGTAAAAGTTTTTAGAAGTATGAGAAAGAAAGAAGCAGGTCTACTACCGAGAGTAGAGTAAAAAAGTGCAAAATGTCCTAAACAGACATTATACAAGTCGAAAAACAAGAGGGAAAACTTCAAATTCGAGGAAGGACTAACACACACAACCTTTGAGACATATCACTTTTCATGATTTTCAAATGAACTTCCTCTCTCTTCCAAAACCAATATATTTATGTAAGATACATTTTAAATGAGCCCATGTAGAATTTTTTAAAATGATTTGACAACATTAATCTAGATTATGCACAACTATTTGAAATCCTTACACAAACCTTTTTTGCCATTTTCTTCCCTAATGTTATGTGTCACAAATGTGATATTCACTTTATCGATACCTCAAATCATGTTTCTAAGAGCCTCAAAAATAGCATCGATTGGAGCGTCATCCAAACAACGATGAACACTCGATGTCAAGTGCGACGAAATGCACAATCACATACCAATGAAACTGTGTCGTGTCATCATTGCTATGCCCCCGTATTCCTTGAAATGGTATAGAAAATTCCATCGATTTTTCTATGATTGTGGTCAACCTTCAAGTTTGGGTACAGGAACAATGCATTATAGTAGAGTTAGAGCATTGCATGATCATTGATTGAGTTCATTAACATGATGTTAACTCTTCTAAGTCTAATATTGAGGAAAAAGATGTTGTATATGTCCCAAGCTCTATGACACAGAAGGATTCAATAATTGAGGAACCAAGTTGAGAGTTGGTGGGACTTGCTTCTTTTCACCAGGGATGGATGCAGTCAAACTTGTTCAACCAAAGAGGTGATTCAAGTAGCACAAAGAGATTAGAGTATCAAAACGACCAAAGAGATCAAGCAAGAAAGTGGTACTGGCATGAAGTAGATATGGGTACAAAAGGGTGAACACCCGATTTCTGCATTGGTGTTGCCACCATTGCCAAAGAGGCAGCCGAGAAAGCTAAGGAGACAAGTAGCAAAGCAATTATGATCTCCACGTAGAAAAATGCTTCGTATCTGGGTGCTAAGGTTGTTGATGAAGGTTGAGAACAATCACAGATGCATAATTAACCATACATACACGTCTCCTAGAATAGTTTTAATTTATTATTGTGTTTCGCTAGTCAAAGATGCTTAAGGCTACGAGATAGAAAGATGTCTACTTATCATACATAAATACTATAGCTAGATGCATACAGTAGTTAAGCATATAGATAGATACTATACATTTAATTCAGATGGATGGATGCCTAATGATCAAGCATATATATAAGCTACTAAACCGCTTCAACCATGTGACCTTTTCCTTCAAGTTATGGTCATATTTTGAGTCTACAACATCATCCATGCCAATTTGGAAGAAAAATTATGATTGTATTGTATGTATAGAACATAGTCACTTCTTGTAGAACATGGATTTCTACCTAAGCTGAATTCATCATCAAAGAGACCTTGTGAGGGGTCCCCCAAAAAAATTAGCCTCATTGAAAACATATCTAACTCAATAGCTAAATATAACACTAGCTACCTCTACTCTAAGGTCGTTGGAAGAATTTAAAGATTCTTCCACTGGGGTGAATTTTATGTGTGCAAAACCTAGAATCACCAACCATTCCTAGCTCAAATGCATAACCTTTTTCCTAATCAAAAGGGAGGTTATTATCCCCCTTTTCCTAATAATCAAAAGGGCTTCTTGTATCCATCTAAGACATCTCTAATATTGTATGTCAAAAGCATATACTGTTGAAAAGATTGGGTGAAGTTGTCGCTGGCATTTAAAAATTTACAATCTTGTTGGAAAATTCTTCTTTTTCAATTTTCTCTTATAGGAAATGTAAATTATAAGAGCAAAGAACAAGCTCTTTAGTTTGGAACATCTACTCATTTATGAGATTCTTTTCATTGATCATGTGATCTTCTCCAACCTTTTTGTTTCTTCCCCTTTTTCCGTTAACCAAGGTATCGAAACCTTCCACCTGCTAGCTAGCTGATGTGATATTCGACCACCTACCTGATGGGATGGTTATATGAATCTATACTAAGAGTATCAGATTCGACTTCCTCCTTGGCTCTTTGTAATACAGAGTGACTCTTTTGTGAATGATCGATGAACTATGTCTATCAAATATGAGGGCCATCAAGAAAGAAGTCCGTGACTTCTGTTGTCATCATGCGAGCACTGTCGTTTCTTCACGTGAGCTCATCATCGACATAACCTCCCCGACATGATGACGATGAAAATTAGAAACTTTGGCCCGCGTCCATCAGAATCATGACGGTTTCTCGAACACTGAGATTCCGGATAGCGTGTTAGCGATGGTGATGCCGAACGATTAAGAAGAGGATATTGCGAATTGCGATCCTGTGATGCGCTAACTATGTTGCTCATAATGGAACACTCCCAGCGAACAACATGTTACAACACAGACAGCTTATCTGTAATGAGAACACACAGAAAATACATCCCAGCCGACGTAGAGCTTATAGCAAAATTACAAACACAAGAAGACAAAACAGAAGAAGCTCTCTCTCTCTCTCTATCCATACATACATTCTCTTTTCGCGCTTATCCTCTCTCTGCCCATCTCCGCGAGTGGACAAGAAATGTCTGTAAGATCCGACAAGAAGCTCTTGAGGCGTATATTTTATAACAGCAAACACTAGAAGCGTTATCCATTTTCATAGCCCTATATCCGGCCTTGCTGCACGCAGTGTATACATTTTCCGACTAACGTTGCTCTTCTCTGTCACTCCGACGTAAGGTGCTCAACAGCATTTTTTACAAAGAAGTTCGCTCTTAGGATCTACTCTTTCTAACGCCTATCTTTTTTTTGTTTTTTAATGGAAGTTCACCCAAAGTCTACTCCCTCGAGCTTTAGTTTTGAAATTACAACCATACAAGTGAATGCTATAGTACCTGCAGGACCTCTGGTATCCCACAAAGTAGGAGTTAGACAAGGTTACAATATTACAACTGATTTAATTGACCAAAGCCATACATGTCCAGCTCAGAGCTTCAACCCTAGCACTCTCACTCAAGAGGTCAAAGCTCAACCAACTGCCCTACGAAACATGATCTTTTCACGTCTACTTGAAATTACTGATCCGAAAAGCCTGTTAATTGTAAAAATTGGAAAGGGACGGCACTAACACTAAATGAGAAGACTCGTTTCAACTATAATCGATCCTACTACACTGAACATAGCTCTTGCCATTGCCGCCGACATTGTTCACTGAAGGCACCAAAGGCCAATGATTTCCGAAAGAGAACTGCTTAAACATTTCATCATTTCATGATGACAGTGTCCTGTCAGTTCACCCAAGAGCACTTGAACTGTCTCACTCGCTTAAATTAGCGTTGCTGGACAGGGTGCTCAACAATTTTCCACCTGCTCAGTATCTTTTACGATGCTTTTTCTGACTTCACTGCATGCAATGTACACAATTTCTTGAGTTGCTTGCCTCTTATGTCCCTTGCTACGGATGCTGAAGAGTCGCTCACCTCCTCACTATGTAGGTTCCTGATGTCCATCTTGAAAAAATTGTGAGAAATTTCTGCGCGCACTCCAACCTTCGGACTCTACGTGCACCGCCTACCACTCTGCATGTTCCTCAAATCCGATTTCTCTCTATCCCCTTTGCAGGCATGTCTAGAACCTCCAAATCATTCCCTTCTTTACAGTTCTTCCTATGGTTTCTGCTCACCAGTTGCCCACTTATTATCTACCTCGAAGTCCAATTCGAGTGCGCACAAGCTGTAGGACTCCTCTGCACACATGAAAGCTAACTTCTATAACTAAGAGTTGAATCCCATTTGCGCACAGCCGTCCTCCTGAAATTCAACTTCGGAATCCCGTGCCTTCTTTAGATGGGCATTTCCTCCGTACTGGAACGAGTAGATCCTTGAGTGCCTCAGCATCCATACTGCACGTTACGACTACACAGGTCCTTCCTTCATGAAGAATTCTGTGTCCTCTTGGTGAACAATTCTTTCGGGGAAACCCATGTATCGATTCTCGCTCCTTGATTTTATTCCCTAAGGCGTTGTTCTTCTATCCATAAGTGGCTCTAGCCTACCAAATGGGCGAATCCCTATGATCCTCATCAGAGCCTTCATCTAAACAGAGATATCAACATACGGATCATCTATGACGGTAACACTTGTGTTCATTCTTCTAGTTCCTGCTGTCCTCCTCGTGCTTGTACTTTCTTATATCGTACGCGAAACGGAACTGGATGTCGAGGAAAGGAGTATCATTGAAAACATAGAATCAAACATGATGAGCACACATGAATGGTTTGCCCAGAGATACGTGCCAGCGGCACTTGATAGTAGTACATTACAAAGTATTCCGCTTGTGAAGTTCACGCGCTTGCTGAACTATGATGCACCGTCGTCGATAGGGATGCCGATTAGGGGAACCTGCTGCACGGTCTGCTTGACGCCTTTCAACGAGAACGAATATCTGAAGGTCCTTCCTCCATGCCTTCACGCGTTCCACCCCATCTGCATCGATCCATGGTTCAAAACGAGTTCGACCTGTCCGATTTGTCGCTCTCACGTCTCCTCCGTCCCATGTGAAGATGCTCGGGAGATACTCCTACACATTCAGGTCCCTCGAGGTAATTTGTGAAAGTTGTCGTAGATTGGTGGCCACCCTTTCTTTCATAGAGGCCAGCCTACCAGGTTAACCACGTAACTTGTGTTCTTCTGAGTAAATCTCATCAAACCGATTCCAAGCAACCTCTCCTCTGAGAAGCGATTGGTTGCTCTGAAGCTTTTTTGGAATGCCATTATGAGCGAGGCACTCTGGAAAATTTGGAAGGAAAGATGTGGTTAGCTTTCACAAGCTTTATAAAGAGTGGTCTATAAAGAACTCCCTTTTTTGTGTAAGTAGAAGGATTTTTGTTTGTGTAAGTAGAAGGATTTGAAACTGTAAAATCTCTCCGTCCTTCATGCACCACAGTGTGTTTACTGTAGAAAACAACAAACTGAAATGTGTTTAATGTAGAAAACAACAAACTGAAAAGCAAGTAAGCTCATGAAGAAGACAAAAAGGTTAGAAACTTTCTTTATAGCTCTGTGTAATCCTCTTGTAGCTTTTCCTTGTTTCTAATATAAAGCGCTTCTGTGAAAAAATACTTGTGCTCTTCTCCATAAGCAGGTAAGCCTGCATATAAAGTTTCGACTTCTATGAAAGGGCAAGGTTTGAAAGATTTGGCCTTGATGAGCTGAGGGCAATATTTTTGAACTCGATAAGCCATTGGAGGGTGTCTTCGCCCTTCTGTACAAAAGAACGACTTGATACAGAAAGGCTCCCTTCAGACATTTGTTAGCATGTGTTATCTGGGGAAGTGTTTTGAACTTGAAACGGATGCTACAGATGGCGAACATTTTGATAATTATGCGTTGCTTGAAAATCTCACAACTGTTTCTTGGTTTAGTATCCAGGTCAAGACTCTGAGTTTGATTTCAAATCATATGAGAGGAATACTTTCCTTGTTTTGTACCGTCTTGCTTTTATACCTACAATATGAATCTCAAGCTGATCAAATCAAGAAACAGAAAAATTAGAAGTTTATCCAATAGCCCGGTGTGAAATCCTCAACATGAATGTGGGTGTTGTGAGCTTCAATAAAGAAAAATCCTAAAATCATCTTTTTTGCGTTGTTTTGAATCAATGCCAAAGAATGATTTGTGAATTCTGCAGTTGTATTTTCATATTTAATTAATATCCGTTTATTCTACAAAGAAAGTTAACATAATGTGGAAGAGATTGATGTTTTTTCTCACATAAAATAACATTGTTTCCTTCGGAAATCTACCTTCCATTATTCGATTACGAGAGTTTCTAATCCAAAAAGACTCTATTCAAGATCCATAATCAACATTTAACAAGTATCTTAATGATGAGGAAAGGGTCCCTTGAAATCTTGTGAGTAATTTCTGTCTATTCCTTGCTATTTTTAGGGCGCATGCTTGTTTATTGACCATGACGAGTTGGACCAATACATGTTCAAGGGATTTTTCCTAACAACCTAGAAAGCAAGGCTGGATAGCAATGTAAAGCCTTAATTGTTTTGATAGTCCAAAGACATACACACACACATACATTATATGTACGTACATTTATAAACCAATATATGTATGTATGTATGTATGTATGTATGTATGTGTGTGTGTGTATGTATGTAGCCTACATATATGCACAGATGAATACATATGCATACATATAAGCACATGCATAATACATACAATCATGCGTGCATGAATACATACATATACATAGGTACATACGTACAATATATGTACATACATATGCACATATATATGCATACATAAATACATACATGTATTGGCATATTCATATGTAGAATAAGAATAAATTAATGATTCTCTATGATTCACAGATACGTTTACATTTTTTCAAGTTTTTTCCTAGCAACCACACAATCATTAGCTTATCTTTGAAAAAATACTCGTAGAGTGCATTATACTGACCAAAAAATATTTGTTTATATGTTGTGTGTTGATTCTTGTTTGATTGGAACCTCCACAATTCTTTATCTTGTTTTAACGTCTCGTGAAGTGTGATTTGATCTCATCAATCGCCACCGCTAGTGCTTGAGCTCTAGAATATTTGTTTTAAATGTAATAACCTACTTGCACTCATTAACTAAGGGGTTATTAAGTTAATTCATGCAGAGAGAGAACCCAAAGATACTCTTCATAATTAGACGTTGATTATCTGCCTCAATGCAATCTATAAGATCCATGCAAGATGTCCTCTCCTTAAAAGATATGTTTTTTTATGAAAAAGGATTATTCAAGGGAAAATTCATTATGGACACCATTATGTCCTTGTGAGAAGGCATGCAATCAACTTGGTATTATTGTTGATTTCCTTTTTATATTTTCATCCACTAAATCTCCACCATAGTGCTTGAGATTAGGAACAATGTTTTTAGATGTAATAACCTTCTTGCATTCATTAACCAAGGGTTTATTAAGATAATCCAAAATAGGGGACCCAAAGATACTCTTCATAACTCGAGGCCAATTAACTTCCTCAATACAATCTATACATCTATCCAAAGTGTCACACCAGTAGGATCTCTCCTCTTCTTAAGAGGTACATTCTTCTTGGATAGAAAGGATTCATCAAAGGAAAATTCATTATGGACACCACTGTGTCCTTATGGGGCCATCATTCAGTATGGGGTTCTTGCAAAAAGGACTAGCTACTCGCACACTATAGCATTGATGAAAAAAATCTTTACTTGAGTTTGTCTTTGGTTTCTCATGTCATTTTGAATTGGCCAACACATGCAGTCAAAGTGTCATTTGTATAAGTATAGGAATAGTCACCTCAACCTATCCTCCTAGTATGAAATCTTTGATCTATATCAAGGAGTGGAACACAAGAAAGAACCTTGTTTTTCCCTAATTTTACCACTTTGCTCTCTTTGCACCTAAGTCATCCAGCACATCATAAATGATCCAAAACATCCTATGAAAGTGATATTCATTTAAAAATATGAGGTAGTCAACTCAACCTATCTTCTTGGTCTGAACACTCTCTTTTGATCTCTTTTGACATGTAGAATACAAGATGTTGATTTCGCCAAGGTTCATTGTTGGCTTTTTCTCTCTAAACAAGGGTCACAACATCTTTGTATTCCATAAAGCCTGACATGGACTTCTACTAGATTACATAAAGCATTACATGATCTTGATTTGTACCAATATCTATGCAAGTCCCATCTTGTTTTATCATAAAATGAAGAATATCATTTATATACATGCTATAAAGCATTGTAGAAGATGACAATCACTACTTCATCCAAGTGTGAGTGGTGAATTTGTTTGAAAGATCACATGGACATCATATCCACCCCAACACCACTTCTATAAAGCATGCACTCCATATCATATCATTTGGCATACTAGAGTATATATTTTTTTGAATAGTGTATGTCCAAAGATTGTCACAAGCTTTGCCATATTTTACAAAAGCTTATATTTATGTCCTTCTTTTGCATAGGTTGTGCTCTGTGTTTCTAATATATGGAAATGTGTTTCTAAACTTTTTTAAGGCTAGATAAATTTCAATGTACGAATCATACATATATGACAAGTGTATAGTATTAGATACAATGCAAACTACAGCATCACTAACTCTATTGGAATAGGGTTAACTAGAGGTGTCAAGTTGATTCTTGGACAAAGATTTATGCTCAAGGTAGAAAGAGGATGCATGTTGATTACATGTAAAACTAGAATATTCTAAAGGACATCTCATCAAGGGCAAGTGAATAAATGGTTGAGAGGATAGAAAGATACACATTCTTTGGTTGTGAGTTTCCCATTTGGTATTTAGAACAAGGGATCTTTGAGATGGGGTGAGGGGAGAGAGAGAGAGAGAGAGAGAGAGAGAGAGAGAGAGAGAGAGAGAGAGAGAGAGAGAGAGAGAGAGAGAGAGAGAGAGAGAGAGAGAGAGAGAGAGAGAGAGAGAGAGAGAGAGAGAGAGAGAGAGAGAGAGAGAGAGAGAGAGAGGGAAGAGGGAGAGGGAGAGGGAGAGGGAGAGGGGGAGGGAGAGGGAGTGGGAGTGGAAGAGGGGAAAGAGAGAGAGAGAGAGAGAGAGAGAGAGAGAGAGAGAGAGAGAGAGAGAGAGAGAGAGAGAGAGAGAGAGAGAGAGAGAGAGAGAGAGAGAGAGAGAGAGAGAGAGAGAGAGAGAGAGAGAGAGAGAGAGAGAGAGAGAGAGAGAGAGAGAGAGAGAGAGAGAGAGAGAGAGAGAGAGAGAGAGAGAGAGAGAGAGAGAGAGAGAGAGAGAGAGAGAGAGAGAGAGAGAGAGAGAGAGAGAGAGAGAGAGAGAGAGAGAGAGGTGGGATCTTTTGAGCAGTACCATGCCTGATGGGAAATGACATTTTCTAATGAATGGATTGTATTCATTGTCTTCATCATGCATATCTCTATCGACAACTAGGGATTTACTCTTGTGACAATAAGGGGATGAGGCATAGTTACAAGTGCATGCTTTGTTGGAGTTAGACGTCTGCGAAAGCACGCAAATAGCACAAGGAAGAAGAAGAAGCTTGGAGCACAACACACAATACTGAATGTATTACTAGAGAATGTACAAAGATAAGTAGCCCATTAGGGCAATAGGCGTATATACAAGCTGGGGGGAAAAAACCTCCTAAAGAGGGGAAAAAGTGCCCCGGTGGTCCTAGTGTGTTCACACACATCACTACCTAAATATATCAACAAATCCCCCCCTCGGAGTGATGCAGTGAACAAGGAGCTGGCACTCATGTATAAGGAAGTGCCAAGCTATGTGGAAATCACTCCACAAAAGGAAGTAAGCCCAAAGCTTTGCGGAAAGCTTCAAACTTCTCCCTAGGCAGAGCCTTCATGAAAAGGTCTGCTATGTTCTCCTACGTGGGCACATATGCCAAGCTGATCTCCCCAGCAGAGAACCTCTCCCTGACATAGTAATAATGCACCTCAATGTGCTTAGTGGGAGCATGGAACACAAGGTTCCTCGCAACTGCCAATGTGCTCTGACTGTCACTGAAGATGGTGGTGGCAGAAGACTGGCCAACACCCAAATCAGCCATAAGGCGTCTGAGCCACACACACTCAACAGTCGCTGTGAAAGCTGCCCTATACTCAGTCTCACAACTGGAAGTGGCCACAGTAGGCTACTTCTTGCTCAACCAAGATATACATGAGCTACCAAGCATGAAGCAAAAACCACTAGTGGACACACGAGTGTCATAGCAGCCAGCCCAATCAAAGTAAAAAAAAGCATGCAAATCTGGCGGTAGTGATCCCCCCTTGGGATAAAACAACCCAAGTAGCCGAGTACCACTCAAGTAGCGAAAGATGCGCTTAACCGCCTTCCAATGCATGACTCTTGGGCAATGCATAAACCTGCTCATCTGTGAGACAGGAAAATGAATATTTGGACGAGTAATGCATAAATAAATCAAGCATCCAACAGCCTGTTGATAGAGAACAGCATCAAATGCATCTCTAGCATCATGAAGACTCAATCGTAAACCTATCTCCATAGGAGTGGTAATAGGCTTACAATCTTCAAGGCCAAAACGCTGTAATAATGTGTCAATATATTTCATTTGACACAAAGCCATTCCACCATCAACTTGCATAAACTGAATGCCCAAATAGTGATGCAAATGCCCCAAATCAGACATCTCAAATGAGGCATGCAAATCAGCCTTGAAATCAGCAATATGCTTCTCAATAGGACCAGTGAGTAGCATGTCGTCAACATAGACAACAATGATCAGAAGCACATCATTAGCACGCTTAACATATAAGGTGCTTTCAGTTGGACTGTTCTAAAAACCATGTGCAACCAGATAGGCATGTATCTTCTCATACCAAGTGCGTGGTGCTTGCTTTAAACCATATAATGCCTTGTTTAACCTGCATACATGGTTTTCATGCCCTTTCTGCACAAAGCCATGGGGCTGAAAAACATACACTTCTTCATGCAAGTCACCATTCAGAAATGCTATTTTAATGTCCAACTGATGTACATTCCAACCATGATGGGCTGCAAGTGCACAAATGCTATGAACAATAGTCATACGGCATGTAGGTGCAAAGGTCTTATCAAAATCAATGCCTCTTTCCTGTGCATAACCCTTTGCAACAAGCCTAGCCTTATACCTGTCAACTGTACCATCAGGTTTACGCTTCAGCATGTATACCCACTTAGTTCCAATGGCCTTCTTTCCAGGAGGCAAGTCACATAAAGACCATGTACCATTCTTCATTATAGCATCATATTCAGATTGCATAGCAGCCATCCAATTTTCTAAATTTTGTGCTTCATCAAAAGAAATAGGCTCATTCTCATCACAGAGACTAGACACAGCCATAGCATAGCAATCTGATGCAAAGGAGGCACTATGAGAGCCTGAACGAGTACGATATGACAAAGGTGCATCTAATTTGCTATCACGCAAAGTCTACACCAGCCATTTTGGCATAGTTTTTGCCTGCTCTATATCAGCTCTCTCATCAACAAGTGCATCATGTAAATCTGCATTAGAAATGGAATGATCTACATCGTCATATGAAACCTGCAAAGGCTGAGAAGTTGCCTCATTAGGACCAGCACTAGACTGTCCACCTGTAAAAAGAGGCATCAAAGTATCATACATGTCTTTGGAGCTAACAAATGTCTCCTTAGTACATGAAAGCAATGGCTGAATAGCATCTTCCACAAAGACAACATCACGGCTAACCAGAATGCATTTAGTCTGTGGATGATACAGACTACAGCCTTTACTTTCAGAATTGTACCCAACAAAAATACATTTTACTGCCTTGTCATCCAATTTTCTGCGATGTTGTTCAGGCACTAGTGCATATGCCAAACAACCAAAAACATGCAGATGAGCAACAGATGGCTTGCGGTCATGCCAAGCCTCATATGGAGTGATAGACTGCAGCACTTTAGTGGGACACCTGTTCAGTACATATGCTGCACACATGACAGCCTCAAGCCAGAAACTATGTGCTAAAGCCTGACTTTTGACCATGCACCTCGCCATCTCCATGAGTGACCTGTTCTTTCTTTCAACAACTCCATTCTGTTGAGGTGTATAAGGCACTCTACACTGGTTTTTTATCCCACGTTCAGCGAGAAATGCATTAAAATCAGAAGACATGTATTCCCCCCCTCGATCAGAACGGAGGGTGCCCATTTTACATGCTAACAGATTTTCAGTCAAAACCAAATATTGTTTAAAGCACATGAACACTTCGGACTTTGCTTTGAGTGGATATACCCATGCGTGCCTGGAAAAATCATCAATGAAAGTCATGAAGTAAAGGTAATTTCCAAAAGAGGGTGTCTGCATAGGACCACAAACATCACTATGTACAAGCTGCAATTTCTGTGTAGCCCGAACTAAACCATCTTTTGGAAAGGAGGAACGCTGCATTTTGCCCAAAATACAGCCTTCACATACATGTTTTCCAGGTGCCTCAAGCTTGGGCAAAGAAGACATCATATCAGATTTCTACAGGCATAGCAAACTAG
Organism: Ceratopteris richardii; assembly: GCA_020310875.1. Classification (NCBI taxonomy): domain Eukaryota; kingdom Viridiplantae; phylum Streptophyta; class Polypodiopsida; order Polypodiales; family Pteridaceae; genus Ceratopteris; species Ceratopteris richardii. The sequence continues at coordinate 67,482,068 of CM035430.1, read as the reverse complement.
CAAAATTCAGATGACCAAAGCGTGCATGCCAAAGCTTTGCATCTGACATAGCCTGAGAATCATGAATTGCACGTGCCGAATCATTCACAGATCTTTCATAGTCTATGAGATTATACAGCCCATGACATAAAATTCCAGAAGCAATAATAACATCGCCATTTGATAGATCATGAACTGTACATCTGTCATCAACAAATTTCACAACCAAGCCAATCATGGCTAATGCAGAAACTAATAACAGATTCTTCTTGATCCCTGGCACAAATAAAGCATCTGACAAGGTGAAAGAACTACCATCATCAGTAGTCAAAATGATCTTACCAACTCCCATAACAAGATAAGAGGAGTTTTTGGCGCATGTAATAGTATTCCCTGTAGGGGCAGGCTCGAGTGAAGAGAAGAAACTGCCCTGTGAGGTAATATGTTTGGTCGCCCCACTGTCAAAGTACCAAACATCCAAGTCTACTGTAGACATGCACTGCTCATGAGAAGATGGGTCAAAATTGCAAACAGTAGTGAACGCTGTGGTCGCGATCCGCGGCACTTCTGTTCCAAAGCTGATGCAGCAGTGGCTATGAGTTTCTTCTCATCACTTTTTGTTATCTCATCTGCTGTGTATTCTGGATACCATACCTCGGGTTCTCTATCGTAGAATTTTTCCGGTGTACTCTATGCATCTTTTTTTTGAATAAGCTGGTTCTTTCGAGAAGATGATATGGAAGCTATAAGGCTCTAATGTTCTTTATCAGTCAGTCATCGTACTCAATATTAGAAAGTCTTTTGGCTTCCCATTGAGGATTTTGGCATGCATGACGGTGGAGAGGGTTGTTTTTGGCAATTTCGGAAGGAAAGAGTTTCGATCGTCGATCTGTGTGGCATGTGGAAGAAGTAGAGTCACACATTAACCGACACCACAGGAACACGTAACGTTTCTTCGATGTAGAAGATATCCTGAACTGAGAAAGGAGATGGGTACTGTTTTTCAACAGGTAGCGGAGAAGACTTTGAAGGCATCTGAGGAGGACGGGGAGTCCATCATCAACTTCTGCTAAAAACTTTTGAGGACGCTAACTCTCTGGTCATCGGACGCTGATAAGATGATGACAGGCTGACTGTGCTCGGGACTCCATCTGTTACTATGCCGCTTGTATGAAAAAGGAAGGGATTCGACAGAGGAAGCTCTCTCTCGTTTTTGGGGGGCAAGGAGGCCAATCTATGCATTTTCTGGCAGAAAGTTCATTGAAAACAAACGAATGGCTTTTGCGAAGGCATCTGACGTGCATATGTTGTGGTAGCTTGCTCCGACAATGCTATGACGAAGGCTAAAGCTCTATGCTGTGAGAAGAACAATGGAACATCGATCTCTGACAGGTTGCACGACTTCATCAAATCTTCAAAATAGCTGCACTTCTGACAGAGACTGAGATAAGTTAGATATACTTTATTCATCGTTACTCTCTGTGCTAACTTCATATTTCCATGAGCTATTGATCGTGTTCTATGAGTCTATAAGGACAAGACAACCTGTTTATTTTGAAATAGAACAACCTGTTCTATGCTCTGTGGCTTATCCAATAACACCTACGATCTGATGCTACGCATCCATAGTGCTCCATCTCTGATAATTATGATAGTCATTATATTGATTTTATAGTAGATGTTCGCGTTTATTTCCAAAAGCTTAGAGAAGCAATAATTGAAGAAAGTTGTAATACTCAACTAATAACACCTTCTCATTCACATAGGTTGACTTACTATCGTTAGATTACCTTCGCGATGATATGTTTTCTTTTTCATAACTTCCTGACAAAGAGCGTTCTCTACATTAGAAGTTGCGTGTAGATCTTGTCGTTTATCAAAACTTTCTTGTTTAAGAGTTGTTGTAGCTGACAAAGAAGCAGAACTTGGCACAACTACTGTAGCTTTTAGAGATTTATATTAATGGCTTTGCATGAAGTTTTGTGAGTGAATAACTACAGAGCAAAGGAAGCGATATCAGAGGAACTGTTCTACATGAACTTTTGGACGATTCGGTGCGTCATTTTTGTTTGATAAATCATCGATTAATTGCTTTGAATATTGTTATGTCAATATGCATGTTGGTTTGGTTAGCGATTGATTGCGTTACCATGATTTGATTTGTGCACAGGCATTAATGGTTGCTCACTATGAATCTATCTTATGTTTGCTCCTCTTCGTATTAGTTGTAAATCACTGTACCTACCAATGGATTATGTGTAACAACTTCTATATACGATGTACTACCTTGCTTTCTTGCCTAATCTTTGTTGATATGCATGACAGCTATACAAGAGTTCCGCATGTGAATTTGGAAAATTGATGAAGATTGTATAACACTGAAGATCTTCATTGTAATTCTTACTCTAAACATATGAGCTGAAGTCTGCTGTATGCACAGTTTTGATGGTTGATGCTCGTTAATCGATTATAAGCATTGTGTTGTTCTACTACAAGAATTGCAAACATATTAATTGCTTCTACCTATATAGTTTGAGCTGAAGAAGATATCTGGAGACCAGTTTCTGTAGCAGAGGGCTTCATTGAGGGCTCTTCCTCTCTCCTATGGTTGGCATCTTCTGTTTTCTGAGTTCAAAGCTTTGCGCTTTCGTGGATACATTCGCGGAGATTCCAGCTTATAACATTTTTAACACATACAATTTCAGTAACAGACGAAGCTCTTTGACTTGCGACGTAGTTTTCCTGCTTGAACGCGTTCAATCATCCTAACCAATTCTGCAAGATGGATAGCAAGAGTTTTCTCAATCAGACTTAAATGGGTCGTCTTTTCTTGACAAAGCTTGATGGTGCGTTTTACACATGCAATTCTTGTCAGACACGTTTAGCTAATATTGAAGAGCTTATATCCAAGATACTAGGGCCTCCTGTTGATTGGTTTTTGGCCCATGCAGACATTTCATAGTCGAAATGGAGCAGCATATCTATTTAATTCTGTGTGGGTTGCTACTTCGTGTTGTAGGTAGGCTCATATGTGATATATAAAGGCCTAGTTTGGAGTTGGACAATTTAGATGCACTAAGATAGAGTGACCGATTAGAACCCTCCTTGGAAAGAAGAACCTCCGCTACAAGGTCTCCGTGGTATGATCTGTTATATGACAGATAGCACAATACATTTGGTTCAGTGCGCATGTTGAATTGTTGTGCCCTGGGTTGTTGCATTGGCACAGTAAACTTGTTTCAAAGAGTAACCATACTCATTCAATTTCTCCCTCCTTTTGTCCAACTCGACGACATACCTGGTGAACCCGACGTGAAAGGAGGGGGTGAGTGAGTTATAGAGCCACAAAGATTAGCATAATCAAAATGGAAGAGATCCTAGCTCAATTCCTACGCTTTCAAGAAGAAGATAGGCGTCAAAAAGCCATCCAATCACTTCATGAACGTCTAGTCAATCGGTGTGGCTTTTTCAATGGAAAGAATGTCTCAAAGTTCTGCAAAGAATATGAACTCGAGGCCAAATATCTAGGTGTCGGACTAAGTCCGATGACGGAAAAAGAATTATGTGAAAACTTTATCTATGTGTCGGGATACGACATGCGAGACCAAATAATGCGAATAAATCAAACGACATGGTCCCAATTCAAAGCGACACTCCTCAAGCAGTTTATGCTAGAGGATCTTGATAAAGTAACTCGTAGATCTTTCCTGAGGTGGGTTCATATGCCCAAAGACCAACCAATTCTTGAGATCAAAGAAGAGTTTGAGCGACAATATGATGATCTTTCTGAGCACGATAAGAGGTGCATGAGTCATGAAAGGGTTTCGTTGTTTCTTCGAACAATCGATGTTAATGCCCGAGAGGAGTTAATTCCACTTCTTCAGGATATAGACTCCGACTCAGGACTCACAGAGGATTGGATGCTCGTCCATGAAGCTGTGATGAAATACGTAAAGAAACGACAAACAATAGAGAAATTTTTAAATGATTGGAGAACAGATCTTCAAACAGATGAAAATTATAACCATGTTCCAAGCATTTTACCAATCGTGGATAATGTTCAAGTCCATGAGGTTGTAGAGACCCCATTTGGGCATGAAGTAGATATGCATGGGCTTAATATCCATAGTGATGATGGGAAATATGAAGAAACTTCTAAAAGTGCGATTGATGTAACCTCAAAGGTTACAAGGTGCCAAGAGCCCCTAGACTTCTTTACAATGATTATATCTTTAGGTGCCATGAGTGGACAAAGCCCGAAGATGGGAGGATCAAAAGAGCAAGTAGAAGCTAATCAAAATCAAACCAAACTAAACCAACATCAAACCAAACAAACAACAAACATAAAACAAAACAAAACCCAACAAAACCCAACAAGAAATCAAGATGAAGCTTCCTCTACTCCGATAAATTCCTCACATCGAATAAAAGATAACCAAACAAATCAAGAAACATATCAAGTTACAAACAAAGAGATAGAGATATCTAGAAGGCTCATAGGTGACCAAATGGAGATAAAAGATGAGATACAAATAGAGAACCTAATAAATATGCCTGAAGATCGAGCTCGAGATGCATCCTTTCATGATGACATCGGGCAAGATGTGGAGTATGATTGGATGTCACTTGATGGTGATGATCCTTTTCTAACACAAGATTCGGATAGAACTTCTGATCTAATGACTGAATTACATGAAGGAACTCCCATGGAACATGATGTTGAATCTAAGGACCTGTCAATAAAAGATCCGATGGGTAAGAAAATGGATATGCAGGAATCCACATTAAACATGCATACAGAGATGCAAGAAAACGAACTTACTTATATAAAGGAGGACATGCAAATAATGAGTCCTCTAGAGGTTGAAATGTGTGATGACAAAGATGAGTATGATGCTAATCTAGAGGATGTACAAATGATAAGTCCTCTAGATAGTGATGTGTATGTCGATGGTGATAAGCATGATCCGAATCCTACGGATAGTCTAGATCAAGATCAAGATCAAGATACTGATATTCTTTTGAGCCATGTCACATTGGACAAAGATCCTATACATAAAAAAGAGGATAAGTTGGATGGAGTTCAAAATAATGATATGTATGTAAATGATGCCACACTCCATGAAGAGAGAAATATGAATGAACATGAGGAGGATGAGAAAATACCATTGATCATTCCTCTGAACACTGATATGTATGTCAAAAATAATCATGTTGAGTTGAGTCCACACGTTGAAGAAATTGAGCATAAAGTGGTAGATGAAATGTTTATTGTGACATATGATAAGTCTGATGTGTGTATAGCATCGAAGGATATTCAATGTAAAACTATTGAGTCAAACAAGTGCATTGATGAAGCTCAACTTGATTTGGGTATAAATGTCAAGATCCTCATACACGATGAGATAGTCGAGCAAGAATCAATGACCGAAGAAATGTATGATGAGTGTGGTGAGAGTACATCCTCTGAAGAGAATGAGCAAGAAATGATTGAGAGATATGAAGAATTCTATGATGGGATCTTGAATAAAGAAGTTGAGTTCCCGTCAATCTACATGCACTGTCCTATAAGGTGTAAAAATTATGATGAGTTTGATCTTGATAAGAAAGTCTCTAGTGATATTGAAGATGAAGACTTTCTTGGATTCAGTGATATCGAGTCTCTTCATGAAAATGGGCAAATGAATCTGGAAAAAGACAATGATGAAGAGTTCCTGGAAATATTGGAGAAAGAAGCAGACTTCATAATTTCCGAAACTCAGTCAGAAAGGAATGATTTTGCCATGGAGAATAAAGATGACTGTGTCTTGATGTCTGAGTATGATGAACACTTCCATTTGAAGTGGGATTCAAATGATTCTATTCAAAAACCTCATCTTAACGGTGATGGAGACATGATAGAAGATATTGAAAGGGATAAAACTCCTATAAATGATCTCAAGCATGAAATAAAAGAAAATACATGCTTGCAAGAAAATTTCAATTATGAATCAAACATATGCAAATTTCAAACTTCATATACATGTATTCATGACTCTGCACATGATGAATTTGAAAGAATCATAAATAAAGATACTTATGCTCAGATAATTGAAATATGGATATCCAAATTCTCTGAGAGTTTCAAAGACCAAACAAGCTGCCAAGAGGTAGACAAGCAAAAAAGGTGGCTTGTATACATATTTACTGTATTTATGAATGCAACACTGATTGGTGCAATTCAAAGATGGCTTGTTTTTAAACATACCTTCTTTGGAGAATTTATTTGTGAAAATGTATTGGAAAGGAATTTCTTGTATTCACATGAAATTTAAAAGTGACTTTTGTAAATATAAGTATGTAAATACTTAATAATTATGTTTTGATTTTTTGAGATGGAGAAAAGTAAATATAAAAATAAATAAATAAATAAATAAACAAATAAATGCATAAATAAATAGAGCAAAAAAATGCATCTAGCTCTCAAGAAAATGAAAATTTTTCAAAATAATCTTTTTGAATATGATGCTACTAATGTGTTTTCTGAGTTTATAAGAACAGGTGTTGATATGGAGCTAATTGGAGATCTAGGAGTTTGATGGATTGTGCAGGAGGCAACCACTTTCAAATTACATCTTTATGGTTTACTGCAAATGGTTTCCCGAAGTTCTTTCATGGATTGCATATATATGTTGTGTCATATGATTTGATGTTTCTCATGATTTGTTTAGTTTCTATGAGTGCAGGAATGATCAAGCGAAGCCAACGGAGATGATGACTCAAGAACAAAGCCGTGAAAATCTTTTTCATTAGCTATCGTGCTTTAACCCTGATCTTTTCTTTGCACCATCTTTGAGATGCATTGCATGCCAAATATGCATGTAAAAATATATAGGAAACACGACTTTGAAATTCCGTAGAAGCACGTCCATCTGCACAATTAGATAGGTAAATATCATTGAAAAATAATAAAGCAAGTTTTGAGTGATAAGAGGGAATAGTTCTGAGTAAGGGAGAGTGATTGCATCTGTAAGAGAGTGGAGTTGTGAGTGATGTGAGCGTTGTTTAGTTACCATAAAACCCTCGATTTTTCACACCATTTTGTTTCTCTTCATGCACCTAAAAACATGCATAAATGAAATGTAAAGAGCACGAGTGATATTTTGGTTAAAACCCATAGTTGCACGAGTGATTGCACTTGTATTGAATTGTATATCCATGATGAAAATGTGAGTTCAATTTGAGTGTACATCCTCAACACCGAATTTCCAATATCTCCCTATTTGCACCATGTTTTTTTTATGCACTTAGAGTATGCATATGTAGGGCTCATTACATGGCCGTGCATAGGCACATTTGTTTTAACCCATGCACTTGATTTCACTCACATTTGGATTCTTGAAGACTTGCAGATACCGAGATCGATGCTGGTGCATCCGGAGGATGCACAGGTTCAGAGGGGGTGGATGTGGTCGCGATCCGCGGCACTTCTGTTCCAAAGCTGATGCAGCAGTGGCTATGAGTTTCTTCTCATCAATTTTTGTTATCTCATCTGCTGTGTATTCTGGATACCATACCTCGGGTTCTCTATCGTAGAATTTTTCCGGTGTACTCTATGCATCTTTTTTTTGAATAAGCTGGTTCTTTCGAGAAGATGATATGGAAGCTATAAGGCTCTAATGTTCTTTATCAGTCAGTCATCGTACTCAATATTAGAAAGTCTTTTGGCTTCCCATTGAGGATTTTGGCATGCATGACGGTGGAGAGGGTTGTTTTTGGCAATTTCGGAAGGAAAGAGTTTCGATCGTCGATCTGTGTGGCATGTGGAAGAAGTAGAGTCACACATTAACCGACACCACAGGAACACGTAACGTTTCTTCGATGTAGAAGATATCCTGAACTGAGAAAGGAGATGGGTACTGTTTTTCAACAGGTAGCGGAGAAGACTTTGAAGGCATCTGAGGAGGACGGGGAGTCCATCATCAACTTCTGCTAAAAACTTTTGAGGACGCTAACTCTCTGGTCATCGGACGCTGATAAGATGATGACAGGCTGACTGTGCTCGGGACTCCATCTGTTACTGTGCCGCTTGTATGAAAAAGGAAGGGATTCGACAGAGGAAGCTCTCTCTCGTTTTTGGGGGGCAAGGAGGCCAATCTATGCATTTTCTGGCAGAAAGTTCATTGAAAACAAACGAATGGCTTTTGCGAAGGCATTTGACGTGCATATGTTGTGGTAGCTTGCTCCGACAATGCTATGACGAAGGCTAAAGCTCTATGCTGTGAGAAGAACAATGGAACATCGATCTCTGACAGGTTGCACGACTTCATCAAATCTTCAAAATAGCTGCACTTCTGACAGAGACTGAGATAAGTTAGATATACTTTATTCATCGTTACTCTCTGTGCTAACTTCATATTTCCATGAGCTATTGATCGTGTTCTATGAGTCTATAAGGACAAGACAACCTGTTTATTTTGAAATAGAACAACCTGTTCTATGCTCTGTGGCTTATCCAATAACACCTACGATCTGATGCTACGCATCCATAGTGCTCCATCTCTGATAATTATGATAGTCATTATATTGATTTTATAGTAGATGTTCGCGTTTATTTCCAAAAGCTTAGAGAAGCAATAATTGAAGAAAGTTGTAATACTCAACTAATAACACCTTCTCATTCACATAGGTTGACTTACTATCGTTAGATTACCTTCGCGATGATATGTTTTCTTTTTCATAACTTCCTGACAAAGAGCGTTCTCTACATTAGAAGTTGCGTGTAGATCTTGTCGTTTATCAAAACTTTCTTGTTTAAGAGTTGTTGTAGCTGACAAAGAAGCAGAACTTGGCACAACTACTGTAGCTTTTAGAGATTTATATTAATGGCTTTGCATGAAGTTTTGTGAGTGAATAACTACAGAGCAAAGGAAGCGATATCAGAGGAACTGTTCTACATGAACTTTTGGACGATTCGGTGCGTCATTTTTGTTTGATAAATCATCGATTAATTGCTTTGAATATTGTTATGTCAATATGCATGTTGGTTTGGTTAGCGATTGATTGCGTTACCATGATTTGATTTGTGCACAGGCATTAATGGTTGCTCACTATGAATCTATCTTATGTTTGCTCCTCTTCGTATTAGTTGTAAATCACTGTACCTACCAATGGATTATGTGTAACAACTTCTATATACGATGTACTACCTTGCTTTCTTGCCTAATCTTTGTTGATATGCATGACAGCTATACAAGAGTTCCGCATGTGAATTTGGAAAATTGATGAAGATTGTATAACACTGAAGATCTTCATTGTAATTCTTACTCTAAACATATGAGCTGAAGTCTGCTGTATGCACAGTTTTGATGGTTGATGCTCGTTAATCGATTATAAGCATTGTGTTGTTCTACTACAAGAATTGCAAACATATTAATTGCTTCTACCTATATAGTTTGAGCTGAAGAAGATATCTGGAGACCAGTTTCTGTAGCAGAGGGCTTCATTGAGGGCTCTTCCTCTCTCCTATGGTTGGCATCTTCTGTTTTCTGAGTTCAAAGCTTTGCGCTTTCGTGGATACATTCGTGGAGATTCCAGCTTATAACATTTTTAACACATACAATTTCAGTAACAGACGAAGCTCTTTGACTTGCGACGTAGTTTTCCTGCTTGAACGCGTTCAATCATCCTAACCAATTCTGCAAGATGGATAGCAAGAGTTTTCTCAATCAGACTTAAATGGGTCGTCTTTTCTTGACAAAGCTTGATGGTGCGTTTTACACATGCAATTCTTGTCAGACACGTTTAGCTAATATTGAAGAGCTTATATCCAAGATACTAGGGCCTCCTGTTGATTGGTTTTTGGCCCATGCAGACATTTCATAGTCGAAATGGAGCAGCATATCTATTTAATTCTGTGTGGGTTGCTACTTCGTGTTGTAGGTAGGCTCATATGTGATATATAAAGGCCTAGTTTGGAGTTGGACAATTTAGATGCACTAAGATAGAGTGACCGATTAGAACCCTCCTTGGAAAGAAGAACCTCCGCTACAAGGTCTCCGTGGTATGATCTGTTATATGACAGATAGCACAATACATTTGGTTCAGTGCGCATGTTGAATTGTTGTGCCCTGGGTTGTTGCATTGGCACAGTAAACTTGTTTCAAAGAGTAACCATACTCATTCAATTTCTCCCTCCTTTTGTCCAACTCGACGACAACGCCCACTCTTCTTCCTGCACAAGATTAGGAGACTCCGTTTTTGGTGTAGAGGCTTCTACAACAACCATTCCAACCTCTTTCTTCTTTGCCTCTTTTGCAGCAAGTTTTGGACAGTTCTTTATGATATGATCATTCCCTTTACCGTACTTACAAAACAATTTTTGCTTTTCTGATTTTTTCTCATCTTTGTCTTGGTTCTTCGAATGTGCAGCATTTGCAGATTTCTGCTTACTAGTAGAAGAACTCCATTTTCCTTTGCCCTTTTGACTAGCCAAGAAAGCTTGATCTGCAACACACATAATGGACCTGTTCTACCTGGACTGATCTTCCTGCAACAGAACAGAGACTAACTCCTCAAACGACAAGGCATTTGGATTGCCTTTCATCATCAACCGAAGAGCAGAAGCAAAACTCTGATATGAATCAGGAAGACCATTCAGAAGGGTCTGCACAAGTGAGCTATTTGGTATAACCTCATCAGCAGAAATCAATTGTTCCTTCAAGTCTTTGATATTTGTTAGGAAACTATCCATAGAATCATCTTCATTCATGTGCTCACTTTCCAACTGTTTTCGGAGGTAAGCAACATGAGCCTCATTTCTAGCTTGGTACAATGTGGTAAGTGTATCCCAAGCATCCCTAGCTATTCTACATGAGCGAATATGAGGAATAATGGCACGTTTGATAGACAAAGCTATCAATGCATGTGCCTAGGCATCTCTGCCATCCCAATGAATCTGCTCTACAGTAGGTGCAGCAGAAACAACAGCACGAACAGGAATCTGCACAATATCATCTTCGACACCATCTTCATCAGCTCGAGCACCTGTATTCGCAATACCTGTTGTTACAGGTGTAACAGGACGTCTTTCAACACCCTGCACAATGTTCCACAATCCTTTTGCAACCAATACATGTTGCATCATATAAGCCCATAATGGGTAGTTGGTACCATCCAACTTATCCTTAACAGCCAACATACGGAATACATCACTGCTTTCAGCCATGGCTGGTGACTAAAAATTGACAGTATCTCAAAAAGTTGAACGGAACTGCGGAGACGAGTTCTGCTAAACCTGTAGCAGACTTTGAGATGCTTATACTAGCGAACAAAAACAGGTATGTACCTTTGACACAAAAAGAAGAAATAGCCTACACAAGTGCTACGATAGTGCGTTTGGAGGCCGAAACAAGTTTAGATCGCAATTTTGGCACCACAGAGCAAAGAAATTTTGATCTGGAAACACCCTAAGTATGCTCACCAAAATTCATACGATTCTGAGACTACAAACGGAGGAGTGTCGACGGCACCCTAGATGAAGCGACGACCTACTCTGATACCAATTGTTGGAGTTAGACGTCTACGGAAGCACGCGAACAGCACAAGGAAGAAGAAGAAGCTTGGACCACAACACACAATACTGAATGTATTACTAGAGAATGTACAAAGATAAGTAGCCCATTAGGGCAATAGGCGTATATACAAGCTTGGGGAAAAAAACCTCCTAAAGAGGGAAAAAAACCTCCCAGCGGTCCTAGTGTGTTCACACACATCACTACCTAAATATATCAACATGCTTCATCATCATCATCATCAATAACAACATGATCAGCATCACTATCATTGTTGGAACATCAAGCTTACACTATGCTTGAGGTGGATTTGATCTACATCAAAAGCTATCGCTTGGCTTACATTGAAAAAATATCCGTTGGAGAGTTCTTTTACTTATGCTCATTTATTGTACTTCTCTAAAAGATTTTTTCATGGATCTTTTACCATTGTAAAAGCCTAGAGCTTTACATATGTAAAAGTAGAAAGAGAGAGCCTGAATTCCACAAATTTATGGTGGTTGGGTTGCATTCAATCAAGCAATCAATCACCTAAAATTATATCAAACTAGATCTTTACTTTTTCTAGATTATAGGAAAGTGAATTGATTCCCTTCAACAACCATTCCCACCTTCATTTAAATTCAAAATCCACTTGTAGAAGTCATGGAGCACTTCTAAAGTCTATATAAAGACTTGAAATCACTTTTACAATACATGGAAGCAATATACATACACTTGTGACCATCATTGTCTTGCTCCTTCATTTCTCTGCATCATCTTCTTATAGAGGCTGCTTTTCTCTCTGTAGAGCCAACAATAATCTTGCAAAGGCTGTTTTTCTCTCTACAAAGCTTCACATTGGATGGGAGATTGCTCACTAGAAAGATATTGGTGTCTAGTTTATGCGTATACATTTTCATATCATTTTGTTTAGTATATTGGGAGAAATCGCAGTTTGTCTATCTCGGAGTCAATCTCTACATGTTCGTGAAAAATAAGAAGTACCACCGCTGAGTGTTTGATTCTATAGCATATTTTGCTTATTCCTTATACTCTTGTGCATTATATACACTCCACCCTATGTGCCTCCCATAAAAGGATTTTTTTTAATTGTAATCACGCTGGTCGCTATGAGCATTTGAAGTTCATCCATAGATAGTAAGTTTTGAGCTAGTCGACACGCAAAACTATGTATTTTGTATCAAATCTTTCTCCTTCATGCTGCAAAGTACATACTGCATTTTATTGCACTTATTGCATGCTTATAAGGTCTATTTGAGTCTCCATAAGCTCAAGGGCTGCTCTTGTGCCGTTTGGTTGGACCAAACTTCATCGCTTCAAAAATCACTTTTCTACCTCCTACAAGCTTCTCCAAGTTCTTTCAGTGGTATCCGAGCTAGATCAAGATGGGTGTTGGCTTTCCCTCAATGATTGAGAAGCTTGATCGACACAACTATGCGGCTTGGAAAATCAGATAGGAGGCCTATTTGCAAGGTAGAAATCTTTATGGAATTGTAGCAGGTGATGAAACTATGCCTTTTCTGAGATCCAAAGGAGGACCTACACAAGAGGAGACAGATAAGCTCACACTTTGGTGTGCAAGGGATGCTCAAATATAGTCATACATACTAAACTCTATCTTTGACTTTCTATTACCACATATTAGACGATGCAAGACATCTCAAGAGACTTGGGATGCCCTCAAGACTTTCTTTTTTGCTAGTACCAAAGCAAGAAAGAATCATCTTTGGAACGAGTTCAACTGAATGAAGAAGAAACCTAAGCAAACCATCATGGGGTTTGTTACCAAGGTCAAGGACGTTGCAAATCAATTAGCATCCATTGGAGAGCTGATTGAAGAAGAGGCTATCATGATGCAAATTCGCAATGGGATTCGAAGTGATAGGCAATGGCAATCCTTCACGACAGCTTATGATCTCATCATGGATGTGCAAACTCCAGACTTCAACATCTTTCTGGGATAACTCTTCAATCAAGATGCCAACAATAGCATTCAATCTAGGACAACATCTTTCTTGGACAACTCTCCAAACAAGCACCTAGAAGATCAGCAAGAGAGAAGAAACAACCAGAAAGGTATGGATATGATTCCACATTTGTTACAAAGCATTCAATCTACTTGCCAAAAGATTCAATTTCAAAAGAACCATCCACCTATGAAGAGGCAAAGGGAAACCCTAATTGGGAAAAGTCCATGAAAGAAGAAATAGATGCATTGAAGGAGATGGACACTTGGGATTTGGTTCCAATGTCACCGAATCAAAAGGTAATTGGTTGTAGATGGGTATATAAAGTTAAAAGAAATTCAGATGGATCAATTTGTAGGTACAAGGCAAGATTAGTTGCCAAATGATGCTCACAAACTCATGGTATATACTATGAGGAAACATTCTCACCAATTGCAAAGATGACTACAATCAGAACATTGAGAAGTGTAGCTATTGCAACGAATTGGAGACTTCTCCAACTTGATGTGAAAATGCATTCTAAAATGGTTGGATAAGTGAAGAGGTATACATGTCACAACCACCAGGTTTTGAAGATCCTAATCATGCATCTTACATTATTAGACTTAAGAAAGCATTGTATGGATTGAAACAAGCTCCTAGCGCTTGGAATTACAGGTTGATTACATACCTTCAAGATTGGTTTAGATCTAGCAACTCAGATCCTTCTCTATTCATGAAAAGGGATCACAATGAGGTTATCTATCTGTGTGTATATGTCGATGATATTATTGTGAGAGGTGATTATCTGAATGGCATTTAGAGGATCAACAGACACATGCAAGAGGAATTCAAAATCAATGACTTAGGTGAGCTTACATATTTCCTAGGTATGCAGGCGATATACACATACGAAGGAATGCATTTGGCTCAGAGAAGATACATTCAAGATCTTCTTCTCAAGTTCAAAATGGAGAACATAAAACGTGTAGGTATACCTTTGGAGATGAATCATAAACTAAGTGTTTATGAAGGTAAGAAAATTGAAGACATTAAAGAATATCAAAGCTTGGTAGGTAGCTTGATATATGCTACTCATACAAGGACAGACATCTCATATAGTTTCGGAATGCTTAGCCAATTCATGCACTCACCAAGAAGACCACACATGGATGTAGCTAAGAGAGTACTTAAGTATCTCAAAGGTACAATCAATGAAGGTATATTCTATCCTTACTCTTCAAATTTGGATATCAAAATCTATTCAGATGCAAATTGGGTAGGAGCTAAGGCTGATAGAAGAAGTACCTTTGGTTACTTAGGATTTGCAGGTTCAAATCTAGTGTCATGGAGTTCCAAGAAGCAACCTACAATTGCTTTATCTCAAGTGAAGCAGAATACAAAGGTTTGACCATGACAACTCAAGAGGCAATATGGTTAAAAGCATTGTATATAGATGTGGGACTTGTGAGTTACAAACCTCACATACTTGGAGATAATGTAAGTTCTATGCAAACCCTATTTTCCATGCGAGAATCAAATAGTAGAAAACCCTATTTTCCATGCGAGAATCAAATACATAGAGGGTCATTACCACTTTATCAGGGAGAAGCTCATGGCAAAAGAGAGTGACATTCCTTTTGTTCCTATTGAAAAGCAAGTAGTAGATATGATGACAAAGGCATTTGATGGAATAAAGCTTTGTAGATTTAAAGCATACTTTAGCTAAAGTATGCTTGAGGGGGAGTTGTTGGAACATCAAGTTTACACTATGCTTGAGGTGGATTTGATCTACATCAAAAGCTATCCCTTGGATTACATCAAAAGAATATCCATTGGAGAGTTCTTTTACTTATGCTCATTTATTGTATTTTTCTAATAGATTTTTTCATGGATCTTTTACCATTGTAAAAAGCCTAGAGCTTTATACAAGTAAAATTAGAAAGAGAGTGCCCAAATTCCATGAATTTGTTGTGGTTGAGTTGCATTCAATCAAGCAATCAATCACCTAAAAGTAGATCAAACTAGATCTTCCCTTTTCCTAGATTATAGGAAAGTGAATTGATTCCCTCCAACAACCATTCCCACCTTCATTTGAACTCAAACTCTACTTGTAGAAGTTACTATGAGCATTTGAAGTTCATCCATAGATAGTAAGTTTTGGGCTAGTCGACACGCAAACCTATCTGTTTTGTATTGACTCTTTCTCCTTCATGCTCCAAAGTACATAGTGCATTTTATTGCATTTACCGCATGCCTATAAGGTCTATTTGAGTCTCCATAAGCTCAAGGGCTCGTCTTGTGCCAGTTGGCTAGACCAAACTTTTTCTCTTCGAAACTCACTTTTCTACCTCCTACAAGCTTCTCCAAGTTCTTTCAATCATCACCATCAACATCATCATCATTCATTGGATCTCCATTTCCTACATACATCCACACAATGGAGGATACCAAAGCGCTAGATTGCGCTCTCTAAATAGGCTTGAACAAGCTTTTTAAAATATGTTTTTGATTACAAGACGGATTCATATAGGGGAAATAAAACAAGAATACAAAATTGGTACAAGAAGTCCCACAAATCGATATTAATAGGTATGGATAATTATTCTAGACATGCTATTTGAGGTCCCACAACCTAGAAACATAGGTATGAAACAAGATATCTAAATTAAAAGAACTCCTTTGGTGGAGATGGACTAGGTACAAGAAATAACTTGATAGAAGTTATTATTATAAGATTACAAGAGGACAAGATGGGATGTCCATAATACTATTCTAGACAAGACTAAAACAAGGAGCAAGTCAAGAACTCGAACTGGATCTTGGAAAATACTTACTTGGAGATCCCAACTCCTTGAGCTCCCAAAATTGGCATTGGAAAGATTGACGATATGAGTAGACAAGCCCTGCTTATATAGGTGTTCAAGGAGATGATATCATTGATGATATTATCAATCTAAAGTAGGATCATTGGATGTTTAGAATCACACAGTAGAGAGTTGATTTTAGGCTTTTGGCATGTATCATGCATGATGGGGATATTATATTTCCCAAATTCTTTACCAATGATGATATATGAAATATCGCATGAAATCTAGGATGCAAGATAGTTCAATTGTGTCCATGACATCACCTTCCTCTCAAGTTATGAGTTCCACTGGGAGTAGTTATGTGATTGTGTGATATTCTAGGACTTGAATATTCATAGCTCTTTGACTTTGTAGATTTTATGATGTGGTGCTAGACCACAATGATCATGGATTTCCATTTTCAAAGTGGAAAGGATTCCTGGTATATCTAGGTGTAGAATCATGGGCATGAATCTCATGATGGATTTTATTCTTGTTTTGACTTTGATGATGATTCTTTTGATTTACGATGGTGATTGTGGAAGTCTTATGCCCAACTTGTTTCTTCTTCTCAAGACACTCAAATACCATATGATTATGATCTCCACAATAAAAGCATAATCCATTTTCTTCTTTATTTTCTCTCCTTTGGTGTAGTCACCTAATCTTGATATTATCTAGCCACATGGGTTCTAGTTGAGATTCTTGAAACATATCCTTTTGAGGAATCGAGGTAAACTTATAATCTAGATCTTCAATTAAAGTCTCGTTCTTCTAACTTCTCTCAAACAACCTATTATCCTAGCCAATTTCTTGATTCATGAATTCATTCAAAGTGTTTATATTGGGCATGGTTAACATCAGGTCCTTGACATCTTTATGTAATCCCCATTGAAATTAGCTGATAAAATATATAAGACATAATTGAACGAGTTGAGAAAATAACAAAGACAAAGATAGATGCAGATTGAGAGATAGAGAACTCCAACCTCAATTTTCCTAGAGTGATCTAGCTACAAAGATTGTAGTGTCCACCGGTGTGCTCCCAATGTGGAGCTTAGATGGCAATATAGATAGAATCTAGATGAAGGGCTTACTAGTGCACAGTGCGACGTAGAGCTACACATGGGCCATGCTTATATAGCTTTTACAATGGGAGTCCCTATAGACACACATAGTTAGAAGAGACAAAATAGCTAATAAAATATACAATCATACAATATCTCCATGACCAGAAGCCTTATCATCACGGCTATATGGGCTGGAGGGATAGGCATCCCAGACCTCACAAAGGGGGGCAAGCCCCCCTCGGCACTCCCCCCATTAAGGTTCTATAGAGAAATCACATGGCACCACAAGGCCTTTATTTTCTCCTTGAATGGAAACCCAATGGTCTGGAAGTTTATGCCATACTAACCTAATCGCTAGGCTCACAAAGATCATTCTACCATCAATGGTCACACATAGATCTCATCTAACTTGGAAGTTAGGGTTCCACAAATCTGTGGGCTCTCACACTTGCTTCTCCTCATAATGGGGGCCTTACAATGTAAAGATCCACGGATCATTTGTGGTAACTTGATGGTGGATTATTCAGTATATCTAACAAAATAATCCTCATGCCATGTGAGATCACAAATAATTTGTCTAAATTTTTTTGCATAGATAAAAACATGCTTATTTCCTTGATGTAACTTCCTTAGCTTTTTTTCACAACACATGAACGATTGGTGTCTCCAAAATGTGAACTCTTGAACAACGGCATTGAAATTAACAAAGTATAAATATTCTTCTCAAGGATACATGCAAACCATGAACGAGTAGGGCCACATAATAGAGATCCTATGAGTCTTACTTGAGAAGCATTATATGGGTACCTATCTAGTTGCATTCATATGAATAGCTTCATGTGTTGTGCAAATCCTTGAAACTTTAATCTTCTACCATCAAATTTCTCATGCATGCTCACTTGAGGACTTTTCTTCGTATAGGTTACCATGGGGGTACTTGAAGAAGATTGATTCTCTATGGTGTGCAACTCCTCATTTTTCCTTTAAAGTTTTGTGATTACCTCTTGTATATAGTGAAGTTGAAATCTTTCTTTGCATTATTGTATATGTTGGACTTGTTTTTCAGCAACTTTAACTCCAAAAAAGACTTCCTTATGAATAATATGGTGCCTCGTTTTAAAAAAGGTGGTCTTGCCAAAATGTTAGGGGAGCATTAGATTATGCCCTATGACTAGACTAGACAAGATTCAGAAATTATACTTCTGATTACAAGATCATCCATGCAAGGGAAAAAAATACAAGAATGTACAAATATCACAAGACATCCCACAACCTAGGACTGATATGAATTTATTATTGGACTAGACAAGATACAAAAGATCCCACAATCTAAGACCATAGGTATGAAACAAGATATTTGAATTACATAAAATCGCTTGAGGGAGATGAACTAGATATAAAAAATAACGGGATAACATCTCCTACTATGAGATAACAAGAGGAAAAGACTATATGTCATGAAACTAGACTAGACATGAATAAAACAAAAAGCAAGACAAGAATGGGAACTAGAATTTAGAAAGTACTTACTTGAGGATCGTGACTCCTTGAGCTCCCAAGACTAGCATTAGCAAGACTAAGGATCTGAGAGAGACCAAGCCCTCCTTAGATCGGTGTTGAAGGGAGGTTACAAATTAGTAATGTCATCCATGATGTCAAAAATCCCAAATAGGACCTTTGGATGTTAGAGTCAGGCAAGTAGAACGTTTTGGCATGTTCTAGGCATGATGTTGATGTTATAGTTCCCAAGTTCTTTATCAATGAGGAGATACATAAGATCACATGAAATCTAGGATGGAAAATGGTTCCTTTTGTGTCCATGATAATACTTATCCATGCAAATTATTAATAGGTATAGGTTCCCAAGACATGAAAGTTTTTTTTACCTCTCTCTTTTTGTGGAAGCTTTTAAGTGCAAGGCTTTTAAGTGCAAGGCAAATTATTAATAGGTATAGGTTCCCAAGACATGAAAGTTTTTTTTACCTCTCTCTTTTTGTGGAAGCTTTTAAGTGCAAGGCTATCTTACTTATTTATTATGAAAAATTTATCTTATATGGGATTATTCAACATATTATTCGTGCTTCATTATCTTCTTTCCCATTGTCTTCTTTCCTCTCCCTTTTTGCACGTAGGCTACTTCTAGTGGCTTTCCAAGCATATATGCTTGAACTTCCATGATCATGTCTTCCTATCACAAGCTCTTTCAAGTGTTCCTAATTCCTCTCATTGAGAGCTCTTATTTGAGTGATTGAAGGGCATCAAAGAAGCTTCTCTTGTATTCTTTGAGAGATTCAATTTGGGAGCGTCCGATTCATCATTTTGAGAGTGCCCATTTGTGTCATTGAAGCCACTAAAGAGGCTTGATCTGTTCTTTTAACTACTTAAAATTTGGTTATTGCAATGCGACCATTTGCTAAAAACGTTTTTTTGCAATTTCCTTATTTTTTGAACCAATCAAAGCTAACTTTTGATGCAAAAGGCTTCCTTGACAACCTTGATACATCTAAGGAATATTTTCTTAAGATACGTCTTTTTCCTGGGTGGGTGCATGGGGGGACGGCAAGGGGGCATGAGGGGCGTGGGGAGGGGGTAGAGAGAGAGAGAGAGAGAGAGAGAGAGAGAGAGAGAGAGAGAGAGAGAGAGAGAGGGAAAAAGATCGAGAGAGAGAGAGAACTGAACAAGGGGATGTAGAGAGATTGAGATTTTTTATTTGTAAAATAAATACATTCTTCTCTTTTTTCTGTTCAAAAAGAAAATAAAATACATTATTTCTCTCTCACTCCATTTTTAATAAATTTACGTTATAAGGAAAGGGGCAACGTGGTTTAAAAAATGAAAGAATTAGGAAAAATAATTAAGTAATTCCCAAAAAAGTGCAGAATAGAGGGCGAAAGTCATGGCATTTTGTTAATTTCCAAGGAGAAAAAAAGGGACTCCAAAGTCTTAAGTGAAAAAAAGGGGGACTAACATCTCTTTTCTTTTGATTAAAAAAATTAAGAAAACAAGAAAAATTTGATTTAAAAAAATTGTAACTTTTATTAAAAAATTATAAATTTTACTAAAAAATTATACAAAGATTGCAAGAAAGAGTCACAAAAAATTATCCCATCTTGACTACTATTTGGGCACAACAACTACAACAAGGCTCTAAAAGAAACTACAACAGAAACTGATAGCTTATAAAAGATACTACAACAACTACAACAGAAACTGATAGCTTATAAAAGATAACAAATGGGCTCTTGTTGTAACTAATATCCTTAGCAAGAGTCTCCTATTTCATTTCCACATCTATCTCATTCTGAATACATGTTATTGGTGGGTCACCTAAGCCCAAACGTTGAATCGTTTCCTTATCTTCTCCCTATGACTCTACATTCAATACATTCAAGGAAGCATCAATGCCACAACAAGAAAAGGAGTTATTTGCCTCTAGCCATGCAAGACTATCTTCTTCATCTTCCTCACACTCCATGGAATAATGAACACTTGCTCAAAAATAACATTTATTGCTTGAGTCATCCCTATGTCGTTGTGGCAGTCACGTCCCTCTTTGAAGTGAATCTTCTTTATATATTTACCCACATGTTTAACCTAGAGGACACTTTCATGCCTCAACCAAGGCCTTCCACTTAACAAGGGTACTTTTCAAAGTATCAACAAAAAAGTTCATAATAAAGATATTACCTTCAACTAGGACCTTCATCTTTGGTATACTATTCCAAGGCTTGATCTTGCTTTGATCAATCAATGAGAAAATAAAGTTGTTGGATTTTATAGGGAATAATCTAAGCTACTTCGTAGTATGTATCTATTGTTACACCTAAAAATATTTGATCCATGATAATTAATGAGAGGAGTTTCCTCTTGCTAATTAGTGAGAGGAGTTTCCTCTTACTAATTAATGAGAGTAGCTTACTTTGATGCTTCACTCTATTTTACTATCTCAAATCGTACCATTATGGTGAAGGTTGAGAACTCGTTCATGATTTGGATAATTGTTGTGTGTTTGTGAGAGTGAGTAAGCATGAATAAAAGTACACAAAAGTAGAGAAGGAGGTTGAAGCATAGAGATATGTGATGGATGGAAGATCTCTCTATAGATCTATGATCAGCAGTATGAAAATGAGTATAGTGAAAGTTATAAGTGAATTCCTAAGTACAACATATCACCACATATGAGTATATCGTGTATGGTTACATGGGTAAAAACCCTCTAGTTAGCACTAGAGTAAAAAAGTGACAATGTATAGGGGAACATTTCACATCAAAGCTACTCAAGGGATACGTAAGTGTGAAAAAATTTCTAGAGTCAATAATGTGAACACACACGGAGTGATCAAACCCCATAAGGTAATAGTTCTAAAGCTTTGTAAAAAACTTCAAAATTTTCCTTTGGAAGATCTTTGATGAATATTTATACCACATTATCTTGTGTAGAGACATAAACCAAATCAACATCTCTAGCATGAAGGAGCTCTATGACATAAGAATGATGCACTTCAATGTGTCTTTTGCATGCATGAAACATTGGATTTCTTGCAACCTCCAATGCACTCTAACTACTAGTGAGAATATGTGTAGGTGCATGAATCTCCATGCATAGATCCATCAGTAGGCATCCTAGCCATGTACACTCCATTGTAGTTGTGAATATCGACCTATACTAAGCTTCGCATCTCGATGTGGCTAGAGTAGGTTGCTTCTTAAGCAACCAAGATATGCATAATTCTCCATGGAAAAAATCAATTATGACTATTGGACACCCATGTATCATAAAAACCAGCCCAAAAATTATATATATAACTACTAAACCTCCATTTTGAAGAAAAAAGCATGCAAGCATGACTAAGCATGTCTACCATAAAACAGAATCAAACTCAAAACTCCTTTGGGATATCTAAACACACAATTTACCATTTTCCAATGGTTAGTGCAAGTGCTATGCATAAATTGAATAAACTAGGAAAATGCATGTTGTATGTGCGGCCTTGTATTACATGCATATATCAAGCAAGCAACAACTTGTTGATAAAAAGAATTATCAAACACATTATTTTCATCCTCAATTGAGAACCTAAATCCTATTTGTGCTCGTGTTGAGATAGGCTTGCAATTCCTATTGATATATTTAGGTAGTGATGTGTGTGAACACACTAGGACCGCTGGGCACTTTTTTCCCTCTTTAGGAGGTTTTTTCCCCCGGCTTCTATATACGCCTATTGCTCTAATGGTCTACTTATCTTTGTACATTCTCTAGTAATACATTCAGTATAGTGTGTTTGTGCTCCAAGCTTCTTCTTCTTCCTTGTGCTGTTCGCGTGCTTCCGCAGACATCTAACTCCAACAATTGGTATCAGAGCAGGTCGTCGCTTCATCTAGGTCACTGTCGACACTCCTTTGTTTGCAGTCTCAGATTTGCACGAAATTTGGTGAGCATACTCAAGGTGTTTCAGGGTGCCAAAATCGCGATCTAAGCTCATTTCGGCCTCTAAACGCACTATCACAGCGCGTGTGCAGGCTATTTTGTCTTTTTGTGCCAAAGGTATATACCTATTTCTGTTGTCAGTATAAGCGTCTCGAAGTCTGCTATAGGTTTAGCAGAACTCGTCTGGGCAGTTCCGTTCAACTTTTTGAGATACAATCAATTTTTTGCATCAAGGTATTTTAGTCACCGGTCATGGCTGAAAGCAGTGATGTATTCTGTATGTTGGCTGTTGAGGATAAGTTGGATGGTACCAACTACCCATTATGGGCTTATATGATGCAACATGTATTGGTTTCAAAAGGATTGTGGAACATTGTGCAGGGTGTTGAAAGACGTCTTGTTACACCTGTAACAACAGGTACTATGAATACAGGTGCTGGAGTTGATGAAGATGGTGTCGAAGATGATATTGTGCCGATTCCTATTCGTGCTGTTGTTTCTGTTGCACCTACTACAGAGCAGATTTGTTGGGATGGCAGAGATGCCCAGTCACATGCATTGATAGCTTTGTCTGTCAAATGTGCCATTATTCCTCATATTCGCTCTTGCAGAATAGCTAGGGATGTTTGGGATAGACTTACCACATTGTACCAAGCTAGGAATGAGGCTCATGTTGCTTACCTCCGAAAACAGCTGGAGAGTGAGCACATGAATGAAGGTGATTCTATGGACAGTTTCCTAACGAAGATCAAAGATTTGAAGGAATAGTTGATTTCTGTTGATGAGGTTATATCAGATAGCTCACTTGTGCAGAACGTTCTGAATGGTCTTCCTGATTCATATCAGAGTTTTGCTTCTACTCTTCGGTTGATGATGAAAGGCAATCCGAATGCCTTATCATTTGAGGAGTTAGTCTCTGTTCTGTTGCAGGAAGATCAGTCCAGGCAGAATAGGTCCATTATGCATGTTGCAGATCAAGCTTTCCTGGCTAGTCAGAAGGGAAAGGAAAATGGAGCTCTTCTACTAGTAAGCAAGAATCTGCAAATGCTGCACATTCGAAGAACCAGGATAAAGATGAGAAGAAATCAGAAAAGCAGAAATTGTTTTGCAAGTACTGTAAAGGGAATGATCGTATCATAAAGAACTGTCCAAAACTTGCTGCAAAAGAGGCAAAGAAAAAGGAGGCTAGAATGGTTGTTGTAGAAGCCTCTACACCAAAAACAGAGTCTACTAATCTTGTGCAGGAAGAAGAATGGGCGTTTACTACTGTTTGCAGTTTTGACCTATCTTCTCATGCGCAGTGCATGTCTGTAGTGGACAGTACAGATGTTTGGTACTTTAACAGTGGGGCGACCAAACATATTACCTCGCAGCGTAGTTTCTTCTCTTCACTGGAGCCTGCCCCTACAGGGAATACTGTCACATGCACCAACAAATCCTCTTATCCTGCTATGGGAGTTGGTAAGATCATTCTGACTACTGCTGATGGTAGTTCTTTCACCTTGTCAGATGCTTTATTTGTGCCAGGGATCAAGAAGAATCTGTTATCAGTTTCTGCATTAGCCAAGATGGGCTTGGTTGTGAAATTTGTTGATGATAGATGTACAGTTCACGATCTCTCAAATGGTGATGTTATTATTGCTTCTGGCATTTTATGTCGTGGGTTGTATAAGCTCATAGACTATGAAAGATGTGTGAATGATTCGGCATGTGCAGTTCATGATTCTCAGGCTATGTCAGATGGAAAGCTTTGGCATGCACGCTTTGGTCATCTGAATTTTGCTTGCTATGCCTACAGACATCTAATATGGTGTCTTCTTTGCCCAAGATTGAGGCACCTGGAAAACATGTATGTGAAGGCTGTATTTTGGGCAAAATGAAGCATTCCTCCTTTCCAAAAGATGGTTTAGTTTGGGCTACATAGAAATTGCAGCTTGTACATAGTGATGTCTGTGGTCCTATGCAAACACCTTCTTTTGGAAACTATCTCTACTTTGTGACTTTCATTGATGATTTTTCCAGGCGTGCATGGGTATATCCATTGAAGGCAAAGTCCGAAGTGTTTTTGTGCTTCCAACAGTTTTTGGTTTTGGCTGAAAATCTGTCAGCATGTAAAATGGGCACCCTCCATTCTGATCGAGGGGGGTAATATATGTCTTCTGATTTTAATGCATTTCTGGCTGAACGTGGGATAAAACACTGGTGTACAGTGCCGTATACACCTCAACAGAATGGAGTTGTTGAACGGAAGAACAGGTCACTCATGGAGATGGCGAGGTGTATGGTCAAGAGTCAGGCTTTACCACATAGTTTCTGGCTTGAGGCTGTCATGTGTGCAGCATATATACTTAACAGGTGTCCCACTAAAGCGCTACAGTCTATCACTCCATATGAGGCTTGGCATGACCGCAAGCCATCTGTTGCTCATCTGCGTGTTTTTGGTTGTTTGGCATATGCATTAGTGCCTGAACAACATTGTAGAAAATTGGATGATAAGGCAGTAAAATGTATTTTTGTTAGATACAGTTCTGAAAGTAAAGGCTATATCTCTATCATCCACAGACTAAACGCATTCTGGTTAGCCCTTATGTTGTTTTTATGGAAGATGCTATTCAGCCATTGCTTTCATGTACCAAGGAGACATCTGTTAGCTCCAAAGACATGTATGATACTTTGATGCCTCTTTTTACAGGTGGACAGTCTAGTGCTGGTCCTAATGAGGCAACTTCTCAGCCTTTGCAGGTTTCATGTGATGATGCAGATAATTCTATTTCTGATGCAGATGTACATGATGCACTTATTGATGAGAGAGCTGATATTGAACAGGCAAGAACTATGCCAAAATGGTTGGTGTAGACTTTGCGTGACAGCAAAGTAGATGCACCTCTATCATATCGTACTCGCTCAGGCTCTCATAGTGCCTCTTTTGCATCAGATTGCTATGCTATGGCTATATCTAGTCTCTGTGATGAGAATGAGCCCATTTCGTTTGATGAAGCACAAAATTCAAAAAATTGGATGGCTGCTATGCAATCTGAATATGATGCTATAATGAAGAATGGTACTTGGTCTTTATGTGACTTGCCTCCTGGCAAGAAGGCCATTGGCACTAAGTGGGTATACAAGCTGAAGCGTAAACCTAATGCTACAATGGACAGGTATAAGGCTAGGCTTGTTGCAAAGGGTTATGCGTAGGAAAGAGGCATTGACTTTGATGAGACCTTTGCACCTACATGCCGTATGACTACTGTTCGGAGCATTTGTGCACTTGCAGCCCATCATGGTTGGAATGTACATCAGTTGGACATTCAAACAACATTTTTGAATGGTGACTTGCATGAAGAAGTGTATGTTTTTCAGCCCCGTGGCTTTGTGCAGAAAGGGCATGAAAACTAGGTGTGCAGGTTAAAGAAGGCATTATATGGCTTAAAGCAAGGACCACATGCTTGGTATGAGAAGATACATGCCTATCTGGTTGCACATGGTTTTGAGAACAGTCCAACTGAAAGCACCTTATATGTTAAGCATGCGAATGATGTGCTTCTGATCATTGTTGTCTATCTTGATGACATGCTGCTCACTGGTCCTATTGAGAAGCATATTGCTGATTTCAAGGCTGATTTGCATGCCTCATTTGAGATGTCTGATTTGGGGCATTTGCATCACTATTTGGGCATTCAATTTATGCAAGTTGATGGTGGAATGGCTTTGTGTCAAACGAAATATATTGACACATTATTGTAGCGTTTTGGCCTTGAAGATTGTAAGCATATTGCCACTCCTATGGAGACAGGTTTACGATTGAGTCTTCATGATGCTGGAGATGCATTTGATGTTGTTGTCTATCAGTAGGCTGTTGGATGCTTGATTTATTTATGCATTACTCGGCCAGATATTCAGTTTGCTGTCTCACAGATGAGCAGGTTTATGCATTGCCCAGGAGTCACGCATTGGAAGGCGGTTAAGCACATCTTTCGCTACTTGAGTGATACTCGGCTACTTGGGTTTTTTTATCGCAAGGGGAGATCACTACCGCCAGATTTGCATGCTTTTTTTTTACTGAGATTGGGCTGGTTGCTATGACACTCGTGTTTCCACCAGTGGTTTTCGCTTCATGCTTGGTAGTTCATGTATATCTTGGTTGAGCAAGAAGCAGCCTACTGTGGCCACTTCCAGTTGCGAGGCTCAATATAGGGCAGCTTTCACAGCGACTGTTGAGTGTGTGTGGCTCAGATGCCTTATGGCTGATTTGGGTGTTGGCCAGTCTTCTGCCACCACCATCTTCACTGACAGTCAGACTGCATTGGCAGTTGCGAGGAACCCGGTGTTCCATGCTCGCACTAAGCACATTGAGGTGCATTATCATTATGTCAGGGAGACGTTCTCTGCTGGGGAGATCAGCTTGGCATATGTGCCCACGCAGGAGAACATAGCAGACCTTTTCACGAAGGCTCTGCCTAGGGAGAAGTTTGAAGCTTTCCACAAAACTTTGGGCTTACTTCCTTTTGTGGAGTGATTTCCACATAGCTTGGCACTTCCTTATACATGAGTGCCAGCTCCTTATTCACCGCATCACTCCGAGGGGGGATTTGTTGATATATTTAGGTAGTGATGTGTGTGAACACACTAGGACCAGCGGGGCACTTTTTTCCCTCTTTAGGAGGTTTTTTTTCCCCGGCTTGTATATACGTCTATTGCCCTAATGGGCTACTTATCTTTGTACATTCTCTAGCAATACATTCAGTATAGTGTGTTTGTGCTCCAAGCTTCTTCTTCTTCCTTGTGTTGTTCGCGTGCTTCTGTAGACGTCTAACTCCAACAATTCCTAAAACCAAAACAGTGAAGTAGTCTCTCAATATACTTTTCTTGATGCACAACAATCCCCCCCTCAACAGATATAAACTATATTCCAAGATAATACTCCAAAAGACCAAGATATGTGACATCAATAGTATCATGCAAATCAGCCATAAGCATGCCAATTTTCTCATCACATGACCTAGTCAACAGAATTTCATCAACATAAAGAACATGCACTATAAGGTCAGCCCCATCCTTGTGTACATAAAGTGTCCTTTCGATTGGAATATATGTAAAGCCAAGAGCAATCAAGTGCTAATGTATTTTTTCATACCATACATGTGAAGCTTTCTTAATTCCATACAAAGCCTTATGTAATTGACAAGCTATATGCTCTTGATCGTTGATGGAAGATCTAGGAGTTTCTTTTAGATAAACCTCTTCTTGCAAATGCCTTCAAGAAATTTTTTTATATTCAATTAATGCACTTTCCAACCATGATAGATAACCAATGCAATCACAAAGTGAATCGCAATCATGCACAAACTAGGTGCAAAAGTCTCATCATAGTCAATGCCATATTTTTGCACATAAACTTTTGCATGCAACTAAATTGCCTTTGTAGTGATTAATTATACCATCTAAATTTCTTTAAATGTGAGAAAACCCACTTAGCACCAATGAAATTTTTACCTTTTGGTAATTCATATAACTCCCAAGTACAAGTTTTTGAATCAAATTGGATTCCAATTGCATTGCGCTCATCCAAATTGAATCATCACATGCATCTTCAAAAGTGAGTGGCTCTTTATTACATGCAGTTGCAATAAGAGATACATCCACAAAGTCACAGCTTGAAACATGGAAAGAAATTGATCTTGTTTTACCGAGTAAAGGAGCACTCAACCTGCTAACTTGCAATGTCTTTTGCAGCCATTTTGGCATAGATTATGCATACTTGATGGACACACATTCATCATGTATTACATCACCAAAATGTACATCAGAATTAGGTTGATCCTGGGAATCTTTTGATCATCTTCAAAGTCACTTGATGCTTCAACTGTGTGTGCATTCTTGCTTGATAGAGTTGGAAATTCTTCCTCTAGATCATATGGTAGCTTGACTTTCCTGCAATCATCTTCAAATCATGGCTTCATTTCATCAAACACATCTCTACTTACTATGAACCCTTTATTTCTTCGATTATATAATTCATAACCCTTTTGATTAAGGTCATAGCCTATGGACATATATTTATCTACCTTAACGCCCAATTTACCTCTTATCTATGAAGGTATGTGTGCATATGGAATGCACCCAAAGATCCTGCAATGATTCAAGCTAGGTCTTCTTGCATTCCATGCCTCATATGGAGTCATGCCATTTAGAGCCTTTGATGGTAGTCTATTTACCAAATAGGTGGCAGTAGATATTATCTCTGCCCACAAGTAGTTGGGAAGTTTCTTCTCATTGACCATGGACCTTGCAGCATCCACAATTGTTCTATTTCTTATCCTTGCCACTCCACTCTACTCAAGAGTGTATATGGTGGTGATTTCCCTTTTTATTCCTCTCTCTTGGAGATAACAATCAAATTAATGGGAGACATATTATCCCCCTCCATCTGGCCTTAGTCTTTTTAAGGTTTTACCTATTTGATTCTCCACAAGAGCTAAGTACATTTTAAAGCATGAAAACATTTCATCCTTATGCTTCATCAAATATAAGATAGTCCATCTGCTACAATGATCTATGAATGACACATAGTACCTTGATCCAAAAATTGAAGGTTCTTTGCTTGGTACAAAACATATGTGCGGACAAGCTCCAAGAGATCTCCATGTATGTAGCCTTTCTTTGTGAATGGTTGCCTATGTGACTTACCAAACTTAAATGCACTAAACTTGTATATCATATGTTTCTTTGATATGTTGGATAGTCCAAGTACACTCTCATCTCTATTGATTTTTTTGAGGGCTCTTTCTCGAATGTGAGCTAGCCTCTTATCCAAAACCTCTAATTGAGATAGGGTTTGAGTGCCATTGTTGAACAAGCCAATATTGTTGGTGTCTTGGAGTTCAAAAAGGAACAACCTATATGTCTTATATCCCTTTGATATCTTCTTGAATCTGTGATATGGGTCCTCAACATATGCTCCATGCTTCTTAAATTCACTTGCAAGACTTTCTCCAAAATTTGACCTACACTAATAAGATTCTTTGTAATGATAGGCACATAAAGTACTCTACTTCATAAGTTCATGTTACCACTAGATTTCTTCACATTACCTATCTTCTCAATTAGATGTCTTGTGTCATCTCTTGTTTGGACTTCATGTTTGTTCTTTGGAACTTCCAAGTATAAGAGTAGAGCCATGTTTCCTACCACATGATTTGAGCATCTTGAATCTACATAAATCACATGCTCATCAGACTTACCATTTTTCATTGTCATGTTCATGAGTAGAAATGAATCCTCTTGAGCTTGATCATTTGTGTAGTTGTTGTAATCTCTCCTTCCTTTGTATCCTCCTTGATAGTTGTTGTTGTATGAGTTGTTATTATATCCATAAGAGTTATTGAATCTACCTCTTGAGTTTCCATAGCATCCTCTATTGTATCCTCTTCCTCTTTGATTCCTTGGGTTCCTGAAACAATTTTCTATTATGTGATTTGATAAACCACATATGGAAGAGGTTGATGAGCTTTGAGCTTTTCCCCCTACCTTGTCTACCTCCTCGCCTCTTCATCTTGAGCCTCTACTTCTACCTTCAAAATTGGCTTGAGGGATACTTCCTTCATCATCATATTTCTTACCCTTCCCTTTCTTGTCCTTGCCTCTGTTCTTAATTTTATATAGGCTAGAGGATCGCTTAGCTTTTAGGTCGTCACAATTCTTCATGAGCTTTGTTTTATGTGTGAAAAGTTTCCCCATGAGTGTGTTGAATTCAAGTACTTTCATGTCCATGTAGAGGTCCATAGCTATGATCTTCTTGAGTGTTGTAAACTACATGCATAGTTGATTCTTCATGGCTTTGGCACTTGAAGAAAAGAATGCTCCCAAAGCATTCCATGTCTCTTGAGAGGTCTTACAATTCCTAATATGAGGAAGTAGAAAATCAAAGATAGATTTGAGAATGTATGACCTCGCCAAAGCACCCTTTGAACACCCATGCATTCAAATGTTCTTGCTCCTCTTGTGTCGATTGGCCCTTGCTCTTGAGTATTGGCATAATTTCATCTCCAGAAATGTATCCATATAAGTTGATTCCTTGTATATAAGACTCAATTATAAGAGACCAAGATGAGTAGTTACTTTGATCCAACTTGTCAATGGAGGAGGGGAATCCATCACCCATAACGCTTAGTCTTTAGCCCAACCACATACCAACATTAAAGCATACTTTTTATAAGCGTAAAAAAATGTAGAGCTCCTAAACCTTGAGAAATGTGTATTTATGGTATGGCAAGGCAAAATTCTAGGTCACATTGTGTCCAAAAATTGAATCTCAATCGATGAAGATAAGATTAAAGTGATTCTAGAGATTCTCGAGGCCTAAGAATCTAATGGAAGTACAAGAATTTATGGGCCATTGCGGATATTATAGACAATGTGTTTACATGTATGCTATTATTGCCAAACTCTATATGGCCATTTGACCCATTTCCGATGGATTACAAACGTGCATTTAGAAAATTGAAGAAAAGGCTGATCTTAGCTCCCATTCTGAAGGTACCTAACTAGATTAAGCCTTTCCACATTCATGTGGATGCATCCAACTTTGCTATTGAATTTATAACTATTGAACCAACAAACGATTGGAAGTTACACCACCAATAGCTCATTCTAGTAGACAACTAAATTAATAAAAAAAGAACTATATGAAGACTAAGAGAGAGGGACTTGGAATGTTCTATGTAGTTAATAAATTTAGACATTTCCTTTTGGCAAACAAGTTCAAGTTCTTTGTAGACTATCAAGCATTGCTTTACTTGGTGAATAAACCCTATAACATAGGAAGGTTAATTAGGTGGTTTTGTTTGCTTATGGACTTTGATTTCCAAGTAGTGGTAAGGAAAGGCAACACTCACATATGGGCAGACCATCTCTCTAGAATGACTCATGGAGAACCACCTACAAGACTACTAGATGAAATCCCTTATGCATATTTGTTTAATTTAGAAGTATGCCCAAACAAGGTATAAATGAAAGCACCTATATTAACACATAGAGAAACATACAGTCAAAATCCCAAAAAATTAAAACCAAGAACTTCCAAATAGTGGTTGGTAGTCTGTATTATAGATATTCAAATGGAGTAGCATTGCAATGTGTGGAAGATGATGAAAGGAAGACCTTGAGCAAAGAAGCTCACACAAATGCTTGGAATCATCATAGCCGAGTAATGAGAACCACTTAAGCATTAAATCATTAAGGGTTTTATTGGCCAAAAATGCAAAAAGAGGTACATGACCATGTGATCAATTGTAACATATGTCAAATGTTACCACCCAAAGAACTCTCTTTAACAAGATGTACTACTATAGCTTTGAATTGGATTAAACCCCTAGCGGACTTTTTAAAGACCAACAAATATCCTATAGATGCGAGCACCACGAGAAGGAGATCATTAGAAGAAGAGAGTAAATACTATCTCATCATTGACAATAAACTCTTTAAAAGAGGAAAGGAAAATTGATTATGATTGTGCATATAGAAAGGAGAATATTTTCAAGATTTAGACATGGCTCATGCAAAGGTGGTTGCACTTCATCCCTCAGCAGAAAAGAACTATAAAAATCATCCTCTTTGCAGGACACTATTAGCCAACCTTGCATATGGATGCACGTACATAAGTGAAAAGCTACAATATATGTCAAAGGACTAAATATACTTTGAGAAGGGATGACATGACTTTAAGTCCACTAGTAAGTGGAAGAGTCTTTCCTATCATGAACAAGGAAATCATCATGAACCTTAGATTCCATATGAACGTCTATATCACATGATTGGTTCAGAACTCAGAGAAATAAATGCTTCCATCACATTAGGAATCTAGCAAAACCCTAAGATTCATTGTTTACTTATTGAATTCTGACATCCAGAGGTCCTATATTGAATTGTTGACATCATCAATTCTTAACTGCCCTTGAACAGCTATATAAGAAGGGCTTGACCAATCTTATTCTGAATCTTTCCAATGCCAATCTTGGGAGCTCAAGGAGTCACGATCTACAAGAAATTAATTTCTAAGTTTCTAATCTTGTCCTTTATTCTAGTCTTTTCTTGGACATCCTATCTTGTCTTGTTGTAATCTCGTAGTATGAGATCCTTTGTTCTAGTTTCTTGGACATCCTATCTTGTCTTGTTGTAATCTCATAGCATGAGATCCTTTCCAATTATTCCTTGTATCTAGTTCATCTCCCTAAAGGGAGTCCTTGTAATCCAGATATCTGGCTTCATACCTACGATCCCAAGGTTGTGAGATCTCGTGCATCATCTCTAGTTGAGTTATCCATACCTATCAGTCACGGATTGTGGGAATTCTTGTATAAGTTACATATTCTTGTATTATTACCTTACATGGGTGATCTTGGAATCAAAAGTTTCATTCCATATTCTCATCTAGTGTATTCGGAGGGCACAATCTAGTGCTCCCCTGACATTTTGGCAAGACTATCCACATCAAGACCATGTCAAGAATGATGGATTGCATATCCATATGTAGAAATATAGAATTTACTTTGAATTATATATATATATATAAAACTCCAAGATTTTGAAAGGAGATTATGACAAGGTGATTACTCAGTTGCACAATTTGCATCAGGCTTTAGAAATTTATTTCAAGGATCCACATATCAAGAAGAATATCTAGTTAACTAGTTTCAACATCATCTCAAAGATGACATAAAGGATCAAAGAATCAGAAGGTCATTGGATGTAAGTGGGTGTATAAAACAAAAAGGTTTGCAGATGGTAAAGTGTCTAGATACAAGGCTAGACTTGTGGTCAAAGGTTATGCCCAAACTTATGGGGTAGATTATGATGGAACCTTTAGTCCTATTGATAAGATGTCTACAATTAGATCATTGATTGCTATTGCTGCTTGGAAAGGATGGAAATTATCACAATTAGATGTGAAGAATGCATTCCTGAATGGATACATTGCAGATGAAGTGTACATGGAGCAACCAAAAGGCTTCATGGATTCAATTGGATCAGATATGTGTGTAAGCTCAAGAGAGCTTTGTATGGATTGAAGCAGGCCCCAAGAGCATGGAATTACAGGCTTGTTAAGTTCTTGAATGAATGTGGATTTCAAGTATCAAAGGCAGATAGTAGCTTGCTAGTGAAGGCAAGTGAAAATGGATACATATACATGTGTATTTATGTTGATGATATTATTATCACAGGTACAGATGCTCAAGGAATCAATGAGCTTAAGAAACAAATAGATAAGGAGTTTAAGATAACTGATTTGGGAAACTTATCCTATTTCTTAGGAATGCAGATTGTTTATACTCAACATGGAGTATATGTTACACAAGAGAGATACTTGAAGAATCTTCTGGTCAAGTTCAACATGGAGGATTGCAAGTCTTCAACAACACCATTGGAGGTAAATCATAAGTTGAGCAGGTATGGAGGTGAAGAATTCAATGATATGAAGAAATATCAGAGTTTGGTAGGTAGTGTAATCTATGATACCTTGACAAGGCCAGATCTATCATATGCAGTAGGTGTGTTATCACAATTTATGCATTGTCCAAAGAAGACTCATTGGATTGCAGCTCAAAGGGTACTCAGATATATCAAAGGAACCCTAAGTGAAGGTTTGTATTATGGATTTACTTCTTATACAAGAATCAAAGTGTTTAGTGATGCAGATTGGGCAGGTGATTCAGATGATAGAAGGTCTACTCATGGGTATCTCTGTTATATTGGAGATAAGTTAGTTTCTTGGTGCTCAAAGAAGCAACATACAATTGCTTTGTCATCCACAGAAGCTGAGTATAAAGGAATGGTAGAGGCTGCAAAAGAAGTGATATGGTTAAAGACGTTGTTGAAGAGTTTTGGAACTGATCAGAGTACTCCAATTATTTTTGGAGACAATATGAGTTCATTGTATTTGGCAGCTAACCCTGTTTTTCATGCCAGGACTAAGCATATAGAGATTCAGTATCATTTCTTGAGAGAAAAGGTACTGAATAAAGAGATTGAAGTGTTGTATACTCCAACAAAAGAGCAAGTTGCAGATATGATGGCAAAAAGCTTGGATGGACCTAAGCTACAGAGATTCAAAGAGATGGCAGGAGTAAAGAAGAATAAAATAATCACAATTAATGATTGAGGGGGAGCTGTTGGAACAAAACAATCACGAATTGATGATTACAAAGAGTTTGAAGCAAGTCTATGATCAGTTTGAAGTTCAAGAAGTCACTTGAGAAAGTGAAGAGATCTCAAAAGTGAAGCTTGTATACATATGTACATTATAGCTGGAAATTTTTGTAATCTGAGTATAGATAATCCTTAGGATGAAAAGGAGTAATGTAATAGACGTGCGATAAGTCTAGAACCATATGTATATAAGTCAATGATGTAAAGGAATACATGAGAGAGTCATTAGAAGACAAGTGTCATAGAGATAAATGTGAAGTGAGTTATCTTCAAGAAATAGCGATGAGTATTTCGTAGATTTCTATCAGTCTGATCATGTGGATCAGAAATCCTTTTGTACACATCTAATCTAGAAGCTAATGAAGCTATGTTCAAAGTCTCATGGTCTAATTCTCTTCATGTTGTGAGTATAATTAATAGGAACATGTGTATGTAAAGTTTGCAGATAGATCTCTCAGAGTTGCACATTTTTCATGTCAATGTTTTGCTTAGATCTCAGTGCACAGTGTAAAGTTTTTGATGAATGAACATTCAAAATCTAAGTTAGAAGGTAAGGAAGCTATGGCTAAAAGCATTTAGCAAAATGGGATCTGTGATGTGAGAAATCAACCTTAGAAGTTACCTATGTCAAAGTCACTTGTTCAGGAAGACAGTTTCTGACATACTTTTGATCTTAAGGATATAATTAAAGTTTTAATGATTCTTTTGAAGAACTAATGAGCATCTTGGGAGCGACCATAGTCAAAATGACTTGTATAATGAAAATCCCCCACCATTGATTGTACCTACCCACATGAATCCTCTTTGACTAAATGCTTTACTTAGCAATTTGTATCCCTCAGTTGATCCATCTCAAAACCCCAATAGCTCTATAGGGGAGCAAGGTGATTAAGAGAAAGAGTGAAGAGAACGAGATCCTAGAGGAGGTAGTGACAAACCTTCAAGGGACCTTATCACATGTCACACAAAATTGCAACAAAAACTAAAGTGGATTCCAAAATCAAAAGTTCTAGCTTATTTCAAGATCAAGGCACAAGACCTACCATGGAAGTAGGAAGGAAATAAACTATTCAAAGAAACATTATACTGACAAACCCCAATAACAAAATCACAACAAGTCTAGATGTTGTAAAAATTAATAGAAGCTCAGCAAAATCTATACAAATGTGGATCTCAAAATAGATTTGACAAACTCAAGAATGAGAGATTCATATTGAATCATGGCAACAAACCTAGAGTAGTGGACCAACTAAACAAGACATAAACCAGCCAAAATGAAAATAACAAAAATTTTTACACTAAAGGAATCACTAAGAAGTCCGATCCAACACCAACATTAGGAGCAAAATTACAATAGAACCACCCAAAACTCACCACAAGAGGAAAGCACTAGTAAATAAACAAAAAAATAGCTCAAAAACAATGGAACCCAATCTAATCATGGAGAAGTGCTTGTGGATCTTGGAAATGAAGAGACACAATTGGAAGCTAAATGCATCTAGATTATGCACATAGGACTGTACTCATGGCCTTGCATTCAGCACCATGTTTGCAATAGTTCTATATGTTAAGAGATGGAGAGATAGGTTCCAAAGATGAGCTAGCGGTGCACAAAACTTGCTCTACACCTACCAATCTAACTTTAGGGATGCATAATAGACCCCTTTATCATCACAATGATGCATTTAGAACCACCAAGTCCTTTGTAGCATCAATCTTAGTTGTTTGTATAAAAAAAGATAACCAAAAAAGGCAAGAAATGTGAAGAACCTTCTATTTTGGGATTAGAAGGTCTTAGTGCTATGCTCAAAGCTCATAACTTTGTATGAATTGACCATAGAGCTTTTGCGCACATCTAAGTGGAGTAAATAGCTAACTAAAGCAAGTTGTTTCATCAATTTAGCTGTACCATACACTGAGAAATGAATTTAACAAGCGAGGGGGTCATCCCGACTTTTCAGGATTTAGAAGATGTGCAGACATAGTCACATTCCTTGCTTTATATCTAGAGATTTGTTGAATCAAACTTGATGAAAATTTCTATCTGAACACTAGACACTTTACTCTAATTATCCCAAAGTTAAATTATAGTAAAAGATTAAGTATATGCAAAGAAATCAATTCCACAAGATCAATATGATGAAGAAGATGCAATACTCGTAGACAATAGATAGAAATGTGTTGATATATTTAGGTAGTGATGTGTGTGAACACTCTAGGACCGCCGGGGCACTTTTTTCCCTCTTTAGGAGGTTTTTTTCCCCCGGCTTGAATATACGCCTATTGCCCTAATGGGCTACTTATCTTTGTACATTCTCTAGTAATACATTCAGTCTTCTGTGTTGTGCTCCAAGCTTCTTCTTCTCCTTGTGCTGTTCGCGTGCTTCCGCAGACGTCTATCTCCAACAATTGGTATCAGAGCAGGTCGTCGCTTCTTCTAGGGCGCCGTCGACACTCCTCCGTTTGCAGTCTCAGATTTGCACGAAATTTGGTGAGCATACTCAGGGTGTTTTCGAGATCAAAACAGCTTTGCTATGTTGTGCCGAAATCGCGATCTGAGCTTGTTTCGGCCTCCGAACGCACTATCGTAGCGCTTGTGCAGGCTATTTCATCCTTTTGTGCCAAAGGTATATACCAGTTTCTGTTCACTAGTTTAAGCGTCTCGAAGTCTGCTACAGGTCTAGCAGAACTCGTCTGGGCAGTTCTGTTTAACTTTTTGAGATACAGTCAATTTTCTGCATCAAGGTATTTTAGTCACTGGCCATGGCTGAAAGCAGTGATGTGTTTCATATGTTGGCTGTTGAGGATAAGTTGGATGGTACCAACTACCCATTATGGGCTTATATGATGCAACATGTACTGGTTGCAAAAGGATTGTGGAACATTGTGCAGGGTGTTGAAAGACGTCCTGTTACACCTGTAACGACAGGTACTGCAAATACAGGTGTTGGAGCTGATGAAGATGGTGTCGAAGATGATATTCCGCAGATTCCTGTTCGTGCTGCTGTTTCTGTTGCACCTACTGCAGAGCAGATTCGTTGGCATGGCAGAGATGCCCAGGCACATGCATTGATAGCCTTGTCTGTCAAACGTGCCATTATTCCTCACATTCGCTCTTGCAGAACAGCAAAGGATGCTTGGGATACACTTACCACTTTGTACCAGGCTAGGAATGAGGCTCGTGTTGCTTACCTCCGAAAACAGTTGGAGAGTGAGCACATGAATGAAGGTGATTCTATGGACAGTTTTCTTACAAAGATCAAAGACCTGAAGGAACAATTGATTTCTGCTGATGAGGTTATACCAGATAGCTCACTTGTGCAGACTGTTCTGAATGGTCTTCCTGATTCATATCAGAGTTTTGCCTCTACTCTTTGGTTGATGATGAAAGGCAATCCGAATGCCTTGTCATTTGAGGAATTAGTCTCTGTTCTGTTGCAGGAAGATCAGTCCAGGCAGAACAGGTCCATTATGCGTGTTGCAGATCAAGCTTTCCTGGCTAGTCAGAAGGGCAAAGGAAAATGGAGCTCTTCTACTAGTAAGCAGAAATCTGCAAATGCTGCACAATTGAAGAACCAAGATAAAGATGAAAAGAAATCAAAAAAGCAGAAATTGTTCTGCAAGTACTGTAAAGGAAATGATCATATTATAAAGAACTGTCCAAAACTGGCTGCTAAAGAGGCAAAGAAGAAAGAGGCTGGAATGATTGTTGTAGAGGCCTCTACACCAAAAACAGAGTCTGCAAATCTTGTGCAGGAAGAAGAATGGGTGTTTACTACTGTCTGCAGTTTTGATCCATCTTCACATGATCAGTGCATGTCTGTAGTAGACTCAGATGTTTGGTACTTTGACAGTGGGGCGACCAAACATATTACCTCGCAGCGTAGTTTCTTCTCTTCACTCGAGCCTGCCCCTACAGGGAATACTGTCACATGCGCCAATAACTCCTCTTATTCTGTTATGGGAGTTGGTAAGATCATTCTGACTACTGCTGATGGTAGTTCTTTCACTTTGTCAGATGCTTTATTTGTGCCAGGGATCAAAAAGAACCTGTTATCAGTTTCTGCATTAGCCAATATTGGCTTGGTTGTGAAATTCGTTGATGACAGGTGTACAGTTCATGATCTCTCAAATGGCGATGTGATTAT
Organism: Ceratopteris richardii; assembly: GCA_020310875.1. Lineage (NCBI taxonomy): Eukaryota > Viridiplantae > Streptophyta > Polypodiopsida > Polypodiales > Pteridaceae > Ceratopteris > Ceratopteris richardii. The sequence continues at coordinate 67,442,889 of CM035430.1, read as the reverse complement.
TGCTTCTGGCATTTTATGTCGTGGGATGTATAAGCTCATAGACTATGAAAGATCTGTGAATGATTCGGCATGTGGAGTTCATGATTCTCAGGCTATGTCAGATGCAAAGCTTTGGCATGCACACTTTGGTCATCTGAATTTTGCTAGTTTGTTACGCCTGCAGAAATCTGAAATGGTGTTCTCTTTGCCCAAACTTGAGGCACCTGGAAAACATGTTTGTGAAGGCTGTATTTTGGGCAAAATGCAGCGTTCTTCCTTTCCAAAAGATGGTTCAGTTCGGGCTACACAGAAATTGCAGATTGTACATAGTGATGTCTGTGGTCCTATGCAGACACCCTCTTTTGGAAATTACCTTTACTTCGTGACTTTCATTGATGATTTTTCCAGGCATGCATGGGTATATCCACTCAAAGCAAAGTCCGAAGTGTTCATGTGCTTCAAGCAGTTTTTGGTTTTAGCTGAAAATCTGTCAGCATGTAAAATGGGCACCCTCCGTTCTGATCGAGGGGGGGAATATATGTCTTCAGATTTTAATGCATTTCTGGCTGAACGTGGGATAAAACACGAGTGTACAGTGCCGTATACACCTCAACAGAATGGAGTTGCTGAACGAAAGAATAGGTCACTCATGGAGATGGCGAGGTGCATGGTCAAAAGTCAGGCTTTACCACATAGTTTCTGGCTTGAGGCTGTCATGTGTGCATCATATGTACTGAACAGGTGTCCCACTAAAGCGTTGTAGTCTATCACTCCATATGAGGCTTGGCATGACCGCAAGCCATCTGTTGCTCATCTGCGTGTTTTTGGTTGTTTGGCATATGCATTAGTGCCTGAACAACATCGCAGAAAATTGGATGATAAGGCAGTAAAATGTATTTTTGTTGGGTACAGTTCTGAAAGTAAAGGCTATCGTCTGTATCATCCATAGACTAAACGCATTCTGGTTAGCCGTGATGTTGTCTTTGTGGAAGATGCTATTCAGCCATTGCTTTCATGTACTAAGGAGACATCTGTTAGCTCCAAAGACATGTATGATACTTTGATGCCTCTTTTTACAGGTGGACAGGCTAGTGCTGGTCCTAATGAGGCAACTTCTCAGCCTATGCAGGTTTCATATGATGATGCAGATCATTCCATTTCTGATGCAGATTTACATGATGCACTTGTTGATGAGAGAGCTGATATTGAGCAGGCAAAAACTATGCCAAAATGGCTGGTGCAGACTTTGCGTGACAGCAAATTAGATGCACCTTTGTCATATCGTACTTGTTCAGGCTCTCATAGTGCCTCCTTTGCATCAGATTGCTATGCTATGGCTGCATCTAGTCTCTGTGATGAGAATGAGCCTGTTTCTTTTGATGAAGCACAAAATTCAGAAAATTGGATGGCTACTATGCAATCTGAATATGATGCTATAATGAAGAATGGTACTTGGTCTTTATGTGACTTGCCTCCTGGCAAGAAGGCCATTGGCACTAAGTGGGTATACAAGCTGAAGCGTAAACCTGATGGTACAGTTGACAGGTATAAGGCTAGGCTTGTTGCAAAGGGTTATGCACAGGAAAGAGGCATTGATTTTGATGAGACCTTTGCACCTACATGCCGTATGAGTACTGTTCGCAGCATTTGTGCACTTGCAGCCCATCATGGTTGGAATGTACATCAGTTGGACATTAAAACATCATTTCTGAATGGTGACTTGCATGAAGAAGTGTATGTTTTTCAGCCCCGTGGCTTTGTGTAGAAAGGGCATGAAAACCAGGTTTGCAGGTTAAAGAAGGCATTATATGGTTTAAAGCAAGCACCACGTGCTTGGTATGAGAAGATACATGCCTATCTGATTGCACATGGTTTTGAGAATAGTCCAACTGAAAGCACCTTATATGTTAAGCGTGCTAATGATGTGCTTCTGATCATTGTTGTCTATGTTGATGACATGCTGCTCACTGGTCCTATTGAGACACATATTGCTGATTTTAAGGCTGATTTGCATGCCTCATTTGAGATGTCTGATTTGGGGCATTTGCATCACTATTTGGGCATTCAGTTTATGCACGTTGATGGTGGAATGGCTTTGTGTCAAACGAAATATATTGACACATTATTGCAGCGTTTTGGCCTTGAAGGCTGTAAGCCTATTGCCACTCCTATGGAGACAGGTTTACGATTGAGTCTTCATGATGCTGGAGATGCATTTGATGCTGTTCTCTATCAGCAGGCTGTTGGATGCTTGATTTACTTATGCATTACTCGGCCAGATATTCAGTTTGTTGTCTCACAGATGAGTAGGTTTATGCATTGCCTAGGAGTCACGCATTGGAAAGCGGTTAAGCGCATCTTTCGCTACTTGAGTGGTACTCGGCTACTTGGGTTGTTTTATCCCAAGGGGGGATCACTACTGCCAGATTTGCATGCTTTTTCTGACTCAGATTGGGCTGGTTGCTATGACACTCGTGTGTCCACCAGTGGTTTTTGCTTCATGCTTGGTAGCTCATGTATATCTTGGTTGAGCAAGAAGCAGCCTACTGTGGCCACTTCCAGTTGTGAGGCTGAGTATAGGGCAGCTTTCACAGCGACTGTTGAGTATGTGTGGCTCAGACACCTTATGGCTGATTTGGGTGTTGGCCAGTCTTCTGCCACCACCATCTTCACTGACAGTCAGAGCGCATTGGCAGTTGCGAGGAACCCTGTGTTCCATGCTCGCACTAAGCACATTGAGGTGCATTATCACTATGTCAGGGAGAGGTTCTTTGCTGGGGAGATGAGCTTGGCATATGTGCCCACGCAGGAGAACATTGCAGACCTTTTCACGAAGGCTCTGCCTAGGGAGAAGTTTGAAGCTTTCCGCAAAGCTTTGGGCTTACTTCCTTTTGTGGAGTGATTTCCACATAGCTTGGCACTTCCTTATACATGAGTGCCAGCTCCTTGTTCACCGCATCACTCCCAGGGGGGATTTGTTGATATATTTAGGTAGTGATGTGTGTGAACACTCTAGGACCGCCGGGGCACTTTTTTCCCTCTTTAGGAGGTTTTTTTCCCCCGGCTTGAATATACGCCTATTGCCCTAATGGGCTACTTATCTTTGTACATTCTCTAGTAATACATTCAGTCTTGTGTGTTGTGCTCGAAGCTTCTTCTTCTTCCTTGTGCTGTTCGCGTGCTTCCGCAGACGTCTATCTCCAACAAAATGTACTTGAAGAAGTATATCAGAATGTATATGCTAATGATACAAGGGAATTGAAGTGGACTACTCATACTTGAAGTGAGCTCAATGTATGCATATTGAAGTAGCTCAATGTCTCTCATAATAGCTCTTTCTCCTTGCGACTAGAAGTATGTGTATTTATACACATGTGTTGAGTTTGAATTTGGATTTTCCCTCACCTAAAGATGGTCCTGCACTTTAGGGATGATTTGAATTGATTCTTTCTACCACATGAGTCATGGTTTTATCTCCCTAAATTCACAAGATTCCTTATTCTCTTGGCTATTACAATTATCTAAAGTAACTATGCTCAAAATGGCAAGCATGTGTTCACATGTAGTTATTTCTTATGAAGAGATAAATGGATGTGTAGTCCTGAACTTTTAGCAATGCACTTAGGCTTGTTATTTGTACCAATAGCTCCCCCCTCAAGCATAAGATGCTTGATACTTTAGACCTTCTTGATCTCTTGCAATCCAATCATTTATTAGAATCTATTCATTTTGCTTGCATCCAATGCCTTCGTCATCATATCTGCACATTGTCGATGAGTTGATATATATGAGAGTTGTATCTCTTTAATCAGAATATTTTCTCTGACATAATGTTAATGAACTTCTATATGTTTAGTCTTGGCATGATAGATAGGGTTCGCAGCAAGATGTAATTAACTAATATTGTCTCCAAATATATGTGAAGTTATATGTGGAGTTGAAGTGTTCAACCCTAAATCTAAGTATAAGGTTCTAATCCCCATAGCTTCTTGTGTAGCATTTTCAAGTCCTCTATATTCAACCTTTTTGATGAAAGAGAAACTATGGGTTGCATATTGGAAGACCATGAGATCAATTTAGTACCTCTGAAAGTAAGATAACTAGATGTGCTTCTCCTATCACCTTTAGAGCCTGCCCAATCCGCATCAAAAAATAGTCTAACATCTATATCAGATATATATGGATAGTACAACCCTTCATTGATTCTACCCTTCAAATACTTCAAAATTCTCTTGGCTACTTCCATGTGGGGCTTTCTTGGAGTGTGCATGAACTGACTCAGCACACTTACCCCATAGTATATATATATACTCTACTTAGAGTAGCATAATTCAAGCTTCCAACTAGACTCTGATATCTTATTATGTCTTCAATTAGCTAAGCTTCATAAGCACTTCACTTTAGATTTACCTCCATGGATGTACCTACTATCTTTGTATTGTCCCTCTTGAACTTAGAGAGCATGTCTCCAATGTACTTCCTTTGAGTGAGGAACATATCTTTCTCTGTATATACCACTTCCAAACCTAGGAAGTAAGTAAGCAACCCAAGACCACTAATGAACTCCTCCTTCATTTTAGCTTTGATCTTCCTAATTCTATTTGCATCATTTCCTATAATGATTATATCATCAACATATATACAAAGGTATATGACTTCTGAATAATTCCTCTTAATAAATAGAGAAGGATTTGCCTTGCTTAGAATGAATCCTTTACCCTACAAGTAGGTGATAAGTTTATGATTCCAAGCTCTAGGAGCTTTCTTTAAGCCATACAAGGCTTTCCTCAACCTACACACATATTTAGGGTATGATTGATCTTCAAAACCAAGAGGGTGAGCCATACATACCTCCTCTGAAATCCATCCATTTAGAAAAGCATTTTTAACATCCATTTCATATATTTTCCAATTCTTGGAAGATGCAACACTCATGAGTACTCTAATAGTAGGCATCTTTTCAACAGGTGAAAATTTTTCTTCATAATCAATACCTTGGATTTGTGCAAATCCTTTGGCTACAAGTCTTACTTTGTATCTATTTATTGAGCCATCAGAATTCTTCTTTACCTTGTATATCCACATTGATCCAATGACCTTCATAGATGGTTTCTTGGGTACCAATTCACAAGTCTGATTTTCTTGTAGAGCTTCTATTTTTTCTTCTATGGCACTCCTCCATTTTGGATTCTTCTTGAATTCTTCATATGTAGGTATTGTTTAAGGTTTGAGTCATGTTCCATATATATTGAGTGTTTAGTGACTAAAGAAGTATCATAGCCATACCTTTCTGGCTTCCTTTTTTCTCTAATAGACCTCCTTATAGTTTGTTGAGAGGAATCTGCCGCATCTCTCATCTCCTGCACTTTGGCTTTGCCTTTGGAGTTCCAAGAACTTATATCCCTTCTTGGAGTCTTTTGGTCATCATCAAAATCACTTGATGCTTCAAGTGTAAGCTCATTCGTCTTTGACAATGTTGGAAAATCTTCCTCTACATCATAGGGAAGTTTGATTTTCTTGCAATCATCTTCAAACCAAGATTTGTTTTCATCAAACACATCTCTACTTACAATGAAACCTTTATTGCTTGGATTGTATAGCCTATAACCTTCTTGATTAAGATCATATCCAATGGAGATGCATTTATCTACCTTTGGATCTAATTTGCCTCTGATTTGTGAAGGTATGTGTGCATATGCTATGCACCCAAAGATCCTGCAATGATCAAGGCTAGGTCTTCTTCAATTCCATGATTCATATGGCATCATTCCATACAATGCTTTTGATGGGAGTCTATTGATCAGATATGTGCCTGTGGACACAACCTCCACGCACAGTAGTTGCATAATTTCTTTTCATTTAGCATTGACCTTGTAGCCTCCACTATGGTTCTATTTCTCCTCTTTGCCACTCCATTTTACTCTACGATATACCTAGTAGTTATTTCTCTTTTGATTCCCTTCTCTTGGAGACAAGAATCAAAGACATGGGAGAAATATTCTCCCCCTCCATCTGACCTTAGTCTCTTCAAAGTCTTACCTGTTTGATTTTTTACAACAATTAGGTATTTCTTGAAACATGAGAATACTTCATCTTTATGCTTCATAAAGTATAATATTTTGCATCTGCTACAATCATCAATGAATGACACATTATACCTAGATCTAGATATTGAAGGCTCCTTGCTTGGTCCCCATAAATCTCTATGAACTAGCTCCAATAAGAGTCTCAATGAATGTATCCCTTTTTTGTGAACGGTTGCCTCTGTGAATTACCAAATTGGCAAGCACTACATTTGTAGATCATGTGTTGTTTGGAGATATTTGGTAGACCAAGTACACTCTGATCCCTATTGATTTCCTTTAGAGCTATTTCACATATGTGAGCTAACCTCTTGTGCCAAACTTCCCACTCTGATAGAGTTTGGCTCCCATAATTGAATAATGTAATATTTCTAGTATCTTGGAGTTCAACGTAAATAATCTACCTAATTTTTCTCCTCTTTGTATCGTCTTGAATCCTTGATGTGGATCTTCCACAACTGCTCCATTCTTTGTGAATGTGACCTACAATCCTTTTTCAACAATATAACCTACACTTATGAGGTTTTTGGTGATTTTTGAAACATACAATACCTTGCTCAATAGGTTCATATTACCATCTGAAGTCTTCACATTTCCTATCTTATCAACTGGATGCCTTGTGTCATCTCACCTGTTTGGACTTCATGTCTATTCCTTGGATCCTCCAAGTTTGAGAGTAGAGCTACATTCCTTGCTACATGATTTGAGCAACCTGAGTCTATAAAAAATACATGTTCATCTGCTTTACCTTGCTTCATGGTCATGTTCATCAGAAGAAGTGAATCTTCTTGATTTTGATCATTTGTATAATTGTTGTAGTCTCTTCTTCCTCTATATCCTCCTTGATAGTTATTTTTTTTGTATGACTTGTTGTAACCATTGTTGTTGTTGAATCTTCCTCTTGAACTTCCATAACCTCCTATGTTGTAACCTCTTCCTCTTTGGTTTCTAGGATTCTTGAAAAAATTCTCAGTAATGTGATTAGTTAGGCCACATATGGCACATGAAGATGAGCTTTGAGATCTCCACCTACCTTGTCTTCCTCCTCTGCTTTTTCCTCTTGAGCCTCTACCTCTACCTGCAAAAGTTTGCTTGATAGGTGCTACCCTTATCATCAGAATCTTTAGCTTTGCCTTTGCTATCTTTATTCTTGTTCTTATCTTTATAGAGAGCAGAGGATTGATTACCTTTTAAGTTGCCTCCATTCTTCACAAGATTTTCCTCATGTGTGAACAATTGTCTCATGAGAGTGTTGAATTCAGGAACATGCATATCCATGTAGAGTCCATGGCTATGGTGAAGGCTTCCCATTTGTCATCTGCCTTTATTCCATTGATTTCTTGCCTTACTATCTGCTCTTCATCAATGATTTCTCCAATGCTTCCAAGCTTGTCTGCTATGTCCATTTTAGTGACAAAATCAATCACACTTTGCTTGGGCATCTTCTTGAGTGTGGTGAACTCCATCCATAGTTGATTCTTCCTTGCTTTAGTACTTGATGAGAAGAACGCTTCAAGAGAATTCCAAGTTTCTTATGAAGTCTTGAAACTCCTAATGTCTAGAAGTAAAAAATCAGAGATTGAGTTAAGGATATATGACCTTGCTAGAGCATCCTTTGAGCACCATGTGGTTGGCCCTTGCTTTGGAGGATTGGCATCATCTCATCTCCATATGTGTAATGGTAGAGGTCTCTCCCTTGAAGATAAGCTTCCATTCTAAGTGACCAAGCTGAGTAGTTACCTCAATCCAATTTGTCTATGGATGAAGGAAATCCATCACCCATGTTGATTTGTTGTTGCTCTGATAGCACCGTGAAGAGATGGAGAGATAGTTCCAGAGATGAGTTGGAGCTACACAAAACCTGCTCTACACCTTCCCATCTAACTTTTGGGATGCATAATAGACCTCTTTACCTTCACAATGATGCATTTAGAACCACCAAGTCCTTTGGAGCATCAATCTCAATTGTTTGCATCAAAATAGATAACTAGAAAATGCAAGAAATGTGAAGAACCTTCTATTTTGGGAATAGAAGGTCTCAATATTATGCTTAGATATCACAACCTGGTTTGAATTGGCTAGAGAGCTTTTGAAAAAATCTAATTGGATGTATAGCTAACTAGATGAAATTATTTCATCAATTTATTTGTACCATAAATAGAGAAATGAATTCAACAAGACAGGGGCATCATCCCAACTTTTCAGGATCTTGAAGTTGTGCAAACAGTCACCTTCCTAGCTTCATATCTAGAGATCTGCTAGATCAAACTTGATAAAGCTTGATAGTCAACATTAGAAACTCTAATTTAACTATCCCAAGTTAAAGTATAGCAAAAGATTAAGTATACAGAGAAATTGATTCCAAAAGGTCACTATGATGAAGAATATGCGATAGTAGACAATAGACAGAAATGTACTTGAAGAAGTGTATAAAAATGTATATGCTAATGAACATATGATACAAGGGAAGTGAATTGGACTACTCATACTTGAAGTGATCTCAATGTATGCTCACAAAAGTAGCTCAATGTCTCTCAAAATAGCTCTTTCTTCTCGCAACTAGAAGTATGTGTATTTATACACATGTCTTGAGTTTGAATTTGAATTTTCCCTCACCTAAAGGTGGTCCTACACTTTAGGGATGATTTATGTTGATTCTCCCTACCACGTGAGTTGTGGCTTTAGCTCTCCAACTTCACGAGATTTCTTATTATCTTGGCTTTTATAGTTATCTGAAGTAATGCTCAAAATGATAAGCATGTGTTCACATGTAGTTTGCTCTTGTGAAGAGATAAATGGATGTGTAGTCCTAAACTTTTAGCAATGCACTTAGGCTTGCTATTTGTACCAACACTATAGTGGTGCATGTTCCCCTTAAGAAATAGGATTGTACATTGTACCTTTAGGATAAAAATTGACTAAATTTTGTTATCTAAGTAACCAAAAATCGTTATTCATGTGAAATCTAGTTGTAACAATATCAAAAAATAAAAAGAGAAAGGGGAAGGGTACAGAGGTAACCAGAGGTAGTAAACTATAGCAACCATCAACAACTACTATGGGAAAATGTTTTCATAAAGTGCCTATCCATTTAAAAGGTAAATGAGTAATAGAAAGGCCTTTATTAATAATTGAACTAATGAGTCTTTGGGGTTATATAAGAACAAATAACTTCTGAAGTAGCATAAACTAGCCCGACAACAGAAACAATATCGATAAGTTGCACGATGAAAGCAAGAGGTCATTGGCTTAAAGGTGGACAACCAATGAAGAATTATATATTTCAAGTCTATGTCATAATTATGGATAGTGATCACTGGTTCACCGTAGTGAGTCAAGAATTCCACATTATCCAAAATATTCCATTCACCACAGACATATGGAAAAGTACAGGATTAGAGTCATATTTATCACTACCTATTTATATGCCATATTTTGAAATATGTGCTTAGGTGATGGACGCCCTACGTCCATCCCTAACTCAGCCTAGATTTCCAAAGGTAGTGGTGAAGGATTTCAAAGAACACCCTAAAACAATCATGTTCTCTCATGCATCGATTAAAAATTCTTTTGGATGAGTAAAACTAGAGTAGAGGATTGAACAGATGAAGACTATGATGCTAGAAAAAATAAATTTTTGGATATTAATCAGTTGGATATTGGGGAAGAAGTACAATTAGCGCATCAACATGTTTTCTTTCCAAGAACTCAAACTAAAACTTGAAAGTATTTATTGGTGATCATGACTCCTTCAGCTCCCAAGACTAGCATTGGAAAGATCGAGAACAGAGATCATTATGTGGGTTTTGAGGCTCCCATGCATCTGTGCGCGTCTTTCCTCTCCTCTCTCTCCCTCCATCTCCTCCTTGATCCTCTTGTTCTGCACACCAAAGCCCTTCAAAAGGCTTGGTAGGATCATGATGAACTAGAATTAGAGTAGTGTTGAGTGCAGATTTCAAGGTCTAGAAGGCTTTTTTTGCTTTTTGAGTCCATGAGAATTTTGCATTTCTTGTAAGCTTTGTGAGAGGTGTCACTATCTTGGAATAATCTCTGATGAATATCTAATAAAAATTGATAGACCATAAAAAACATTGTACATCTCGATCACATGAAGGTGGTTGTCAATCAAAGATTGTCTCAATCTTCTTAGGGTCCATAAAGGTTCCTTTCTCTAAGACAATGTACCCTAAAAACTCCACTTCTATCTGACTGAAGAGCACTTCTCCAATTTTGCATATAACCCTTTTTCTCTTAGTTTCTCTAGGACTATCTTTACATGACATTTGTGATCATCTAGATTTTTTGAGAATATCAAGATATCATCAAGGTATATTACCACAAAAGAATCTAAATACTCTTAAAGTATATCATTCATCATATTTTGAAGATGGTTGGAGAATTTGTGAGACTGAATGGCATAACTGCTTACTCAAAATGCCCATACCTTATTTGAAATGTTGTCTTCTATTGGTCTCCTTCTCTGATCTTGACAAGATTGTAAGCTCCTTGAAGGTCAATCTTTGTGAAGAATTTTGCTTCCCCAAGGTGTTCCAAGAGCTCTGATATGATTGGTAGAGGGAATCTGTTCTTTATAGTTACTTTATTCAACCCATGATAGTCTACACACATTTGGAGAGTCCCATCATTCTTCTTTACAAATAGGATAGGGGCTCTTGCAGGAGGAGACTTTGAGTGTCTGATAAAACCCTTGGCTAGATTCTCATCAATATTTTTATGTAATTCTATAAGTTTCTCTAGGGATAGTCTATAGAGTAGTCCAAAGTGTGAATGTGCTCTCTCTTGAAGATCTATGGCACAATCATAAGGTCTCTCCTCTAGGAGGTTATCTGCATTCTTTGTCTCAATTATCATATATGTTGGCTCCTTCTTTACTGTATGCATGAAGGCTTTAGCTCTTATATATGTTGGGTTCTTTTGGATATCCCAAGGAGTGATTTTATTCTTCTCCCAATTGATGACTTGATTATGTTTCTTTGGCTAGGGTATTCCAATGATAATAGGGTTTATCAGACTTCATATAACATTGAAACATATGTGGGGAACATGATCACCACAATGTACTCTTAATGGTGTAGTTTCCTTGGTAATATTCTCAGATGCTAGAGGTCATTCATCAACTACTTCTGCTCCTACTAGTTTGTTCTTATGAAGCAGTGGAATCTTGTGTTTCTTAACCAATCCTTCATTGATGAAACATAAGAAGGCTCCTGAATCAACTAGGGTTGTGACGGAAAGGGTATTCTTAGGTATGATCAACTTGACAGGTGGCAAGAAATGTTTCTATGGGTGTTGCTAGAATTATGAGATCCCTTCTTATATCATGTCCAGTTGTACAATCTCCTTCACAACTAGACTTCCTGTTTTCCTGCTCTACAGGGTTACTCCAACTCTGGAGTTTTTTTTCTTGTTGGGATAATTAAGTGCAATGTGGCAAGCGTTTTCACATTAGAGGCATAACTTGTTATCTCTTTCTTTGCTTTTCATGTCGATCTAGAGGCTAGAACCTAGTTACATCTATCTGGATAGGTTTAGGCATAAGTTCTTTGCTAGGAGTGGGCTTGAAGGGTTTCCATTGGCAAAGTCTTCCTTCTACTTGTTTTTCTTGTTTCCTTTCAAGAGGTGGTTATCACATTGAATGGCTTGTGTGATGTATTCATTCAAAGTCTTAACCTTTGGCATCATGAGTAGAAGGTCCTTCACATCATCTCTTAAAACCCCATCTAAATTTTCTTATGAAACAATCTTCTTGTAGACCGCAATTTCTGATATTAAAAGCAAAGGCTTTATACAAAAGTCACCAACTTTTACTTTCATGCATGCTTTTTGAAGCCGCTCTCACGTAACCACTCTTTTTTGACATAATAAAAAATTCCTATAAATACATGCACTCTATGGACTGTCGAAATAGAGTGCATGGGGGGAGATTGCACCCAATACTGTGTTCTGTCTCATCTCTTGGCATGTCTATTTTTTTATGTGTTTTCTACATTCATAACATTTGTGTGCGTGTGAGCAACATCCTGATAATAATGGTATCACAGCCTTGCACATGTCACTACAGAGGGATCTGTTTCTGTTCATTTTGATGATTGTTCTCTGTTCGCGATCTGATTTCGATTCCGATTCTGATTCTCATTTCGATTCCAATTTTTGTTTTCGTTTCTGTTTTCCGAATTTTGATTCCGATTCTGAGTCCGATTCCGGTTCCTGTTCATGTTCCTATTCCAATTCCAATTCTAGAACTAGAACTAGAACCTACATTTAACCTACGTTTACTCCTTCAGCTTACTCCTTTACACCTATGTTTACACCTACGTTTGTGTCGACTAAGGCATAGAACTTAGGCATACTCTTAAGGCATAACTAAGACATTACTTTGGCATCTTTGGCACCCAAGGCTCCCTTGGTGACCGTTGGTAGCCGTTGGCTACGCGCAAACCAATTTTAATTTATGAGTGGCAATAAGGAGTTTTATATTCACCAAGGTGGAGGATTTGAACCCACAACCTCACCCACACAAGGGAAGTGTTTTACCACTACACTATCTCTTTGTGTTGTCACTCTAGTTCTCTTTTCTTATATTTAACACAACTCTCATCTCTTTCTTACTTTTTCAATTCCCAAGAACAACCCTTCCTTTTACATTTTAACTCAAACAATCTCAAAAATTGTTTTTACATATCTACCAAGAGGGTTTTGTTCTCTACATCCTCATGGACGCTACGAACACCATGGAGGATTTCGACGAGTCACCTCTACCCGAGGTAACACTTGAGCAACAACTTGAGCTCTTGCGGCACGAACTACGAGGCACTCAGAACAAGATCCAACAACACGAGGAAGTACTCCAAAAGATGCAAACTGATGAAGACAACCTTACAAGGGTGGTCAAAGCTATTATCTCTGCCCAATCCGATGGCATGCATTCCAAGATTGCAGTTACGAATTACCAGTTTTTACGATTTGATGGCTATAAGGATAGCCCTTTAATCCTTTCATGGCTATCATAGTTTGATGATTTTTATACTGAGTGAAACATATGCTGAAAGTGAAAAAGTCAAATTTGCCACTAACTATTTAGTAGGAAAAGCTCAACTCTGGTGGAATGTCCTGTGGCATAGTACGGAGCGTCCAACAATGTGGAAGGCTTTCCAAGATAAAGTGAAGGATTGTTTTCTTCCTCCTCAATACCATTTACATGCTTGACATGCATGGATGACCCTTATATGGAAGGAGGATGATACGATTACTACCTACACGGAGCGGTCCTGGCAAAATTTACTATTGGTTTGAATGCTTCAAGATGTACTGGAGGATAGCTTGTAGCGGAAATATGAAGATGGTTTGGAGGTGGGAATCCAAGCTAAGCTTCACACCCTATGACCTACAACCCTCAACAAGGCTATACCTTTTGCCTATGATGCAGAGAAAGAATTCTACTCCATAACCAAGTCACTTCGTGTACAACAACCACATCAACAACCACTTTTTGTTAAACCAAATCTTCCCATGAAATGTAATTTTAATGCTCCATCTTACCCTAGTTTTCCTCGTCCACTGCAATCCAATTACTCAACTACATGTGTTGCTTCATCTCTCCAACCTACCAAACCACCTACCCTACAAACTTTAGTGATGGATGCCCAACAGAAGCAACCACGAATCACCTGCTGCAATTGTGCTAAACCTCGACTTACAAAAATGAAGTGTCGATTGCAATCGCTTAACATGAAACCAGCTGCAACTCAATTACATAACATGGAGGCCCATAATGAATAAATTCCTCCTCTTTGGAGAGGGGAATCATTAGAGAAGGACTTAAGTACCTCGGGTAACGATATCTCTCTTCATTCTCTACTTTGCATGCAGGGTACTATAAACAACAAACTCATTATAACTTTACATGATGATGGTAGTTCACATGACTTCATTTCACATTTATTAGCACAAGAACTTAAATTAAAAAGGTTTCCTTCCTTTTATAAAGTAAAATCTACATTTCAAGGTAATCGTTATAATGTAACACGAGAAGTGCAAGATGTTACAATTAGCATAATTCACAAACATTTTTAATTGCACCTTTGCAATCGTATGATGTTATACTAGGTATGCCTTTTTGTCATCATTATAACCCACACATTGACTACCATACACATACCTTTAACTTTGAATTTAAAGGTCAAATCATTACTTTGTCTGCACAGCATGATTTCCAACCATTTCCATTGATTACTCATACTCAAGTAAAACATGCATTTAGGAAAGGATTCAATTCATGCCTTCTTTTTATCAATGTCATCAATGATTATACTCATACACTTCTTGATGCACATAAACCTTTCATGACTACTTATAAGGATTGTTTTATGTTTGAGTATCCCTCTGAACTACCACCATCTCGAGGATCCTATGACCATAGCATAGACTTAATCCCTGGTAGTTCTCCTCCTCATAAAGCACTTTATAGACGTGGCCCTACACTAAAAGAAAATAGAAAACCAAGTAAAAGACCTACTACACAAAGGACTTATAAGGCCTAGTTCTCCCCCATTTGGAGCACCAGTTCTCTTAGTAGAGAAGGAGAATAAAACTTATCAAATGTGCATTGATTATAGAGCCCTTAACAAGATCACAATAAAGAATAGATACCCTATTCCTCGAATAGATGAACTTTTAGATAAATTATGAGGATCTCGTGTCTTTAGTAAAATTGATCTAAAATTAGGATACCATCAGATTTGCATGACGCAAAGTCATATTTTTAAGACTGCATTTAGAAGTCAAACATGCCATTATGAATTTATGGTAATGCCCTTTGGACTTACTAATGCCCTTGCTACATTTGCACGAATGATGAACATCATTTTTCTTGATTATCAAGCTTTTGTTCTTGTATTTTTCAACGATATACATGTTTATAGTAAGAATGATAGTGAGCATGAGAAGCATTTCAAAACAATTTTTCATTTACTACGAGAGAACACACTTTATGCAAATGCTGAAAAGAGTTACTTCTTTCAACATAAGCCTAGTAGAATATCTAGGACATATTATTTCAAGTGAAGGTGTGCATGTGGATCCAAAAAAGATTAAAGTTATAGTAGAATGGCCTACACCATGATAAGTCAATGATGTTCGTTCTTTTCTTGGGTTGGCTAGTTTCTATAGGAAGATTGTTCAAAATTTTTCTTATTTAGCATTGTCTCTTACCTTGTTATTGAAAAAGAAAATAAAATTTACATGGGGACTTACCCAACAACAATCATTTGAAAAACTCAAGCATGCACCTGTTTTATAGTTACCTGATTTTTCACAACCCTTTCATGTTGTTACTAATGCTAGTGGGTCAGGAATAAGTCTTGTTTTAATGCAAAATTATCATCCTATTGCATTCGAGAGTAGTAAGCTTAAGCCCTCAGAAAAGAATTATATGACATATGATAAAGAATTGTTAATGGGTGTGCATGCTTTGCAAATTTGGAAACACGATCTTATGGGCTCTGAGGTCTCAATCAAAACCGATCAACAGGCTATTAAGCATTTATTAAATCAGCCCTTAATCTCTGATTGCCATCTTAAATGGGCATCGTTCATTCAAAATTTCCAACCCATGATCCAATATCAGCCTGGTAAAGCTAATGTTGTAGCTGATGCTCTTAGCTGGTTTCCTTCACATTTTGTTGTTTTGCATATTATTTCTGCCATCCAAATACATTCTTTTCAAGAAATGGGTTGCCACTTATGCATTTGATTTGTATTTCTCACGTGCATGGCATGACTTTAACAATGGTGCATCTTTATGTGATGAACATTATACATTTCATAATGGTTTTGTTTATTTTCAACATAGATTATGCATAATCCAAGCTTTCAAAGATTTTGTCATCAAAGAAATGCATGAACCATCTTAGATGGGTCATAGAGGCATGCAAAGCACCATTTCTGCTTGCAAAGATTTCTTCTTTTGACCACACATGGAAAAAGATATTGCACATTATGTTTCTCAATGCATTGTATGTCAGCGTGTAAAATGTCATCATGGTAAACCATTTGGATTATCAATGCCACTTCCCATTCCAAACAACCCATGGGAGAAATTTCATTCCATGTAGAAAAACTTTTTCTGCACCTCAGGCTGCAGAATTATTCATTAAATGTATTTTCCCACATCATGGATTTCCTAAAGTAATGTTATCTGATCATGATGTAAGATTTTGTAATCATTTTTGGGTTGCTTTATTTCAACATTTTGGTTCTAAAATAGATTTTAGCTCTACATTTCATCCCGAAAGTAATGGACAAAGTGAGGCTACAAATAGTACTATTCTTCATTTATTGTGTTGTTATTCATTAGATAGTCCCAGTAACTGGGATGAAAAGTTGCCATTGCTTCAATTTAATTACAATAACACCACACACACCACTACTGATCGTGCACCTTCTGAAATTGTTTATGGCAAAAAGCTTCCCACTCCCATGCCATGCACCCAAACTGACATTTTGATGGCTAATTCTATTGCTCAAGCTCACATTTCTATACTTCATGATGTTCACAAGCACATTAGGAAAAGTCAAGAGCACTAAACACATAATATTAATCTAAAAAGATTAGCTAAGGAATTCAACAAAAATGATCTTGTGTGGTTGTGTATCATTAAAAGACGTCTCAAAAATATTTTGTGGCATTCTAAAATTAAACTTGCACCACACCATTATGGACCGTTTTGCATTATAAAAAAATTAATGATAATTCATTTAGATTAGATATACCATCTCATTGGAATATACATAACTCTTTTTATATTAGTTTACTTAAACCATTTAAAGGAACTTTACCACTCACTCCACTTCTTGATGACCCTCCTTTAATTGAAGAAAAATCTCAAATCTTGGTTCTTGAGAAAATAATTGATCATGATGTCACTACTACATGCACAGGTACAATATCATCGATATTTAGTTAGGTACAAAAATCACTCTATTGAAGAATGCCAATGGATACATAAAACACAATTAACACCTCATTATGACCACTTAATTTATGCATATCATACACAAACACATTAATGTAATTCCTCCATGAACATTTCCATGCATGTTTTCTTTTTACATGGAACATGCTTATTTTCATTCAGTAATGGAGCATGTGACTAGCCATCCATGTTTATTTTTATTTTATCAACCGAGGTCAGTTGCTTTTCCAATTGAGGGGCATGTTATGAATTATGGAATATGTTGAACAAGGCATTGTTGGAGTGTTAATTTATAATGTATTAATGTGTTTTGGTGTTTTTGATATAGTTGCGGAAGGTTCCTGAGGGTATGAAAGACATGAAAGGGCGGACATCAATAATCCGACTTATAATTTAGTTTGTAAATAAATCTGCGTAGAAGGTTCTATTGTTAGAAATAGTTAGAAAAGTAGTGGTTAGAACAAGGGTCATTGTAGACCGCAATTTCTGATATTAAAAGCAAAGGCTTTCTACAAAAGTCACCAACTTTTACTTTCATGCATGCTTTTCAAAGCCGCTCTCATGTAACCACTCTTCTTGACATAATCAAAAATTCCTATAAATACATGCACTCTGTGGACTACCGAAACAGAGTGCATGGGGGGATATTACACCCAATATTGTGTTCTGTCTCATCTCCTTGCCTGTCTATTTTTTTGTGTGTTTTTTGCATCTGTAACCTTTGTGTGCATGCGATCAAGATCCTGATAACAAAGCTCTCAAAGAAACCCCTCATAGTCACAAAGTACTACCATGTCCTTGTCCAAGATTGGGATGAGTGCACCAATATGCACAAGATATCCCATATTGTCTTATGTTTGTCAATGAGTTAAGTCCTCAACTTTTTTTTGGAGACTCTGAGTGATGCCACAATCTGTTCATAATTGTTCTTCATGATGCTTGGTCTTGGATAAAAGCTAGCCTTGCCAAAATGTTAGGGGAGCACTAGATTGTGACCTCTAACTAGACTAGACAAGACTTTGGAATTAAGATATTGATTACAATATCACCCGTGTAGGGAAATAATACAAGAATATATAACTGATCCACGAAGTCCCACAACCCGGGACTAATAGGTATACATAACTCAGCTAGAGATGATACAAAAGATCCCACAACCCGGGAACATATGTATGAAGCTAAATCTGTGGACTCCAAGAGCTCCCTTCACGCAGATGATCTAGATACAAGGAATAACTAGAAAGGATCTCATACTATGAGATTACAATAGGACAAGAGAGGATGTCCAAGATACAAGAACTAGAGTAAATGATAAGACTAGAACTCGAACTAGAACTTGAAAGTACTTACTTGGTGATCATGACTCCTTGAGCTCCCAAGCCTGGCATTGGCAAGACTGAGTATGTATGTGGCCAACCCCTCCTTATATATGTTTTCAAGGGTAGTTCATCAATAGTGGTTATAAATTGATGATGTCATTGACGATATCATCAATTCGAAAGATGACCTCTGGATATGAGAATCAAGCAAGAAGATAGTCGATCTTAGGGTTTTTGCATTTTCTAGATGCAATGGAAGAAATCATTTCTTCGAATTCTGAGCCAATCATGAGATATAGAAGTCACATGAAATTTGAGGTTCAGTATGGTTTCCTTTTTCCATGACAACCTCTATGAGGAAGGAAAAGTAAATCTTACCATACAAGGCCATCATTATCATCAAACAATTGAAGAAAGAGTATGATGACATGTGGGGAAAAATTGCAAAGATTAGTACAATATAAAGAGTTGGGACTAAATGATAATTTGAGCTCGTATTCAATAAGTAGTGGGGAGAAGGAAGAGAATTCACCAATGAACATTGAACTCCAACATCTTAATGACAATGGCACATGCAAAAAACTAAATTGAGTAAAAGTATGCCAAAAAAGCCAAAAGAAATGCCCCCTCTGATGGGGGATGATTCTAACACCCCAATGCAACAATGGAAGAATTGAAATGAAACTTTGCAAACTCAAGATAGACTTTAAGAGCTACCGAAAAAGCTTTAAATAATCCCAAACTAAAATTCTAGCCAGGAGAACCATGCATTGCAAACCAAGCTACCTATTTGTAACACTCTTTGACTATGTGTAGAGATATAGCTTCACAAACTTAGCAATTTCTCACAAATCACTCACGCAAAGAAATTGAAACTTTGAGACACTTTGGGGCACTATATGCGAGACCAAATGAAGCTTGAAATCAATGAAAATGAGTACACTGAGAGAACAAAAACTACAATCTGGTACAATTACATTTGGAAAAGCCTCACTACACTTCTAGATAGAGAGGAGCAAAATCACGAGAAAATAAGCTAAGCAAGCAAAGGGGTCACTTTTTGGAGTCTAGAACTTTAGTAAACTAAGTGGGAAACTCATGAAATGCATAAAATGCAAGAAAAAAAAAACACAGGATGGTACTTATATAGAGTTTTACATTTCCTACAATCTAGCCAACCACCCATCAATCAGTGTAGGTACACTTTTTGATGGGTGAATTTGATTGATTTTTTTGGAGCTTCTAACTTGATTCTTCCTAAACTAATCTTCTTGCAATAAAAAAGAGACTAGTTTCTCAAAGGTTAAGGCATTTGCATTGCATTTTCATCATCAATAAAAGAGTAGAAGAAAAACTCTAATAAAAATTTGGAAGACCATTAAGAACATTCTACACAAGTGAACTATCTGGAAAGATTTCAGTAGTAGAAATTAACTACTCTTTCAAAACTTTGATCTTTTTCAAAAAACTATCCATTGAACGTCCTTCATTCATATGTTCAATCTCCAATTATTTTTGGAGATAAGCAACAAGATCCTCATTTATTTTCTGGAGTAATGTTGTAAGAGTATCCCAAGCATCTTTTCATGTTTTGCAAGAGTGAATGTGATGGATAATAGCACGCTCAATAGATAAAACTATCAATGCATGTGCTTGTGCATCTTTAATACCCCAACAAAGTTGCTATATAGTAGGTGTAACAAGAACTACAACATGGCTATGAAATTGAAGATCATCATCTTCAACACCATTTGCATCACCTTCAATCAGTATATTTCAATGTGTAGTAGGATGTTTTTCAATACCCTTTATAATATTCCAGAAGCCTTTTACTACCAATACATGACACATCATGTATGCCCACAATGGGTAATTAGTACCATCTAGCTTATCCTCAGTAGCCAACATACATAATACATCATTTCTTTCAAACATGGCTAGTTATTAAATACCCTAATGTAAAAAATTGATTGTATATCAAAAAGTTGAACAAAAATGCCCAATCAAGCTATATATGCTAGACTTGTAGTAGACTTCAAGGTGTTTGTAGTGACGAATCAAAAATTTCATATATGTTTGGCACAAAAGGATGAGATTGCCTACACAATCACTGTGATAGCAATTTGAGAGGTGGAAACAAGTTCAAATCAAAATTTCAAGTATGCTCATCAATTTTTATGCACTTTTGAGACTACGATTGGAGAGATGTCAATGTTACTCTTATGTCTTCCTCGAGTAGCTTTGATGTGAACCTTTTTCATATACATGGGAACTTTTTACTCTAGTGTTGGCTAGAGGTTTTTTCCCCATGTTACCACATACTTTGCACACTCATATGTGGTGGTTCTTTGTACTTAGGGATATTATTGAGCTTGTAACAAAGTAAGTCTATGATCTAAGGGTCCGACCGGTTCAGATGGATCTGAAATCAGACACCGTTTGCTCACCCATGTGTATGACCACAAATCTCGAGTCTAGACTTACTAGACAGTCATTTACTCTTATAACCAAGTGATCCACTTAGCCAAGTGGTAAAGTCTCAAGGATATGAAGGAGGAGGTCTTGGGTTATCCCCATGGGGCACATGGGGAGAGTATTTTTCCCAATCTAGAAGCATCCACTTGAGTTAACTCAAGTTAACTAGGACACTTGGTGCACATGGAGTTACATGGCTGACACATGGATGGTTAGTATTCACCTACCCAAGAGCTATATATAGAGGCATCTGCTTGGGAGGAGAGTCATCTCTCTAACATGTGGTGGTCATAATTTCTAGTTCTCTTGCATTTGAAGCCTTCTACAAGCATCCACTTGAGTTAACTCGAGTTAACTAGGACACTTGGCACACATGCAATTACATGGCTGACACATGGATGGTTAGTATCCACCTGCCCAAGCACAAAGTCCCCTGGAAAGAGCTACATATAGAGGCATTTGGTTGGGAGGAGATTCATCTCTCTAGCATGTGGTGTTCATACTTTCTAATTCTCTTGCATTGGTATCAGAGCCCTAGCCAAGCTCCTATGGAGACCTTCAATAGCTCATCATCTTCCTCATGAGCTCTCATGGAAATCTTCAAGCTATTGGCCATCATCCTCTTCATGTGCTATCTTCCACAATTTACGAGTTCGTTCTCACATGTAGATCCTTTTTCTCAAATTTTTCGGTTGTGTATTTTATCGCTCCCAAATTGACGAGTTTAGCAAAAGGAAGTAGGTCATTTGCTATGTGGAGGATTTGAACCTTCGACCCACTAAGCCCTTTTGCTTCTTCTAACCAAGAAGGAAGCTCATTCAATGAGCATCCATGCTCGGAAGCTTGTTCAAAACATAACTTATGCACCAAGTCTATTTGCGTGACATCCATTGATGAGAGGGAGAGGCAAAAGGTGGCTACAGATGGTCAAGGTTGGGACTTGAACTGCTGACCTTGCAAGAAGAGGTGCAAGTGTCATCTGCTATGTTATCATTGATGGTCATCCGCTAGGCTATCACTAATGGCCATTTGAATTACATGCAAATTTAATAGAAGCTATTCTATTTGAGACTCTATACAGTGGACTGAAGCACAAAAGCAAGACCACCTTGTTCTGGAATAGCAGCAAGAATCAAACTTATCACCAGCATTGAAGATCCTTGAGCTCTACCAACTGAGCCACGATGCCTGCGTTGAAGCATAAATTTCTATTTATTTTAACAAACCAGACATGTATGTGGGCTCGTACAACACGACAACAGGATTTCTTCACCAAAATCTATAGTTGAAGTCCTATAAGGAATCCGGGATCAAACTTGAATGCTAGCAATAGATATGATCCACAATATCAAGCGTGAGGGCTGGACATGACTTATCAATGGAGTTGGTTTTTTTTTTTTAATAAAGGATGTGGAAATGGAGCTCGTGATAGAGGAATGGAGCCCGTGACCTCTATCTTTGGGGTAATATACTAGCAACGATAGCGGGACTTGAGCGCCACTCCTGCTGGTGCCATTCTTGCTGCCGTAGCCAGTACCTCAAAGGGCATTCAATAATTATTTGTTTGCTCTTTATTATTCTGCTGAGCACATCGTTCTTCTTTGATATACCCAAAAGTGAACTTGATTTGATGAAGCCAAGTGGAGCCGATTGCTCCTCATCAATTTGACCTCTAAAGAGCTTTGCCTACTGAGCTCTTAGCTTCATTTCAAACCTAGTCCAATGAAGGATTCATTTCTTCAAAGAAGAGGACGAGAGGAAGCAATGGTCTTCAAGGAGGAGTATGAAATTTTTCCTCATGGACCAAAGGATAGAGAATGGCTCTTCTCTAGGATCAATGCAAGGATGTAGCTAATTGGGAGATAAGTACTATACAAGTTGATGTTTTCATTTCAATATTTGCTTTGCTCTATGCTTTCATACAGAATGCATTGCTATTTTCATTGAAGTAGAGAAGGAATCTTCAATTTTGAAAGCATTGCATGCAATTTAATGAAAACAAAATAAGAGAGCATCAAAGTATGGAAACACTTATCGAGCATAGGCATGAATGTTGGTGCATTTCTCCTTTTCAAAGAATGTTTTCATGCACAAAACACGTTTTCTTCTTGCTTGAAAAGATAATGAAGTTTATGCACATGAATGGTTATATCTTTTTAAAAGCTAGCACATAGAATGTTTGTGCATGGGTGATGGGGAACATGCATTATCAAGCTCAAGAATCACTTTATTTAAGTTTGCTGCATGAAAGCAGAATGCCAACATGTATATGCACTCACATGCATTTGCATGCAAGAACAGGCATTTGCATATGCATGATTGTTTATTAAGTAGTTGAATACTTATACATTCGTTACCTCCTTTTTCTAACTCGACTTAGATAGCTAAGAAAAATAGTAAACTAGGTAGTGGCAAGGCTCCTGGCTGACATGTAACTCAAGTAGCTGGTTTGTTTTTCCCAAGTGTGATACCTAGGTATCACAAATTAAGAGACTTGATTAGGAAAAGTAGGCCCTTCAAAAGTCAAGTGCTCAATTTTCTTGCTCATAGGAATGCCAAGAAAATAGGGTTGCTTGTTTTAGCTTAAGTCTTTGAGAGAAGTGTCTTAAGTTGGATAATTTTCATTTTGAATTTGAATTGGTCAAGTTATAGTATGGTTGACTCAAACTAAATGGTAAACTTTCTCCTGCAGTTTACATACAATTTTTAAAAGCATTAGGACAAAGTAGTCCTCTAGTCGGGTGAAAAAATGAAGTAACTGTTGGTTGGGAGTAAACCATTGTATAAACATCCAAGTTAGATGTTTGGGTCAATAAAACTTCAAGTTTTTCAAATCAAATTCAAGTGAATCAACAGTTCTCAAAGTCTTGTGAGGGATAAGAATCTCATCAGTTCGATACTATTTTCATGCACGAGTGATGCCAAGAAATGAACTAGTACTTGGAATCCACCCAATCCACATGTTTGTATCAAGATAGCACCTAGTAAAAACTATGAATTAGCCAAGGATGCTTTTAGATCCACCCTTATTATTCATTCACTACTTTATACTTTGACCAGTTTATCAAAATGCAAAGCGAGATAGTGTTTTGAATCATTTGGGCAGGGATGCCACCATAGACATGAGACATGTTCTTCCAGTTTTAGAACATGGCCATGTTCTTCCGGTTTTAGAACATGAGGCTTGAGGGTTGCCTATAGTATTTATATAGCTCTCTTTTTTAGAAAAAAAATATTTTCCAAGGGGGGAAGAACGTAATAAAGTAAGTCTATGATAAGGGTCTAGCCAATTTAGATGAATCTAAAATTGAACACCCTTTGGTCACCTATGTGTATGACCAAAGATCTCGAGTCTAGACTTACTAGAAGGTCATTTACTCTTGTAACCAAGTGATCCACTTAGCCTAGTGGTTAAGTCTCAAGGATATGAAGGAGGAGGTCTTGGGTTCAATCCCCATGGGGTACATGAGGAGAGTATTCAAAAAGATATCTAGAGCCTTCTAGAAGCATCCACTTGAGTTAACTCGAGTTAACTGGAACACTTGGCACACATACAATTATATGGCTAACACATGGATGGTTAGTATCCACCTGCCCAAGCACACAGTCCCTTGGAGAGAGCTATATATAGATGCATTTAATATTTGGTTGGGAGGAGAGTCATCTCTCTAGCATGTGGTGGTCGTAATTTCTAGTTCTCTTGCAAAGCTCTTACTTTAGTTCAACTCATCATCAATAGGGAGAGCTATTCCAGCCATCCGTCTTCTCCATGTGTCTTGTTGTGTTTGTGCTCCTTGTGTATGCTTCTGATGTGTCTCTCGCACTTCTACATACACCCAATAGTGGTATCTGAGCAGGTTTAGTTTTTTCTCAAGTTTTGGTTTTATGTGTCACGACGTGCATGCACTTTGAAAAATGCAAATTGACTTCAGATCATAGAACAGAGAATTTCAGCAGCCAAGAAACATTTCCACTAGTTGCACTAGGGTTTTACACCCATTTTGAAGCCATTCATGCCATCAGAGTGATGATTTGTGAGCTGAAATTTCAGCATTCATTTCAACTTTTGTTGAAGTAAAGATTTTGTCACATTCTTATTCTTTAGTGAAATGGTGGGTAGCAATGACTTGTTTGGCATGCTTCAAGCTGAAGATAAACTTGATGGGACCAATTATCCGATGTGGTCTTACATGATGGATCATGTTCTTGTTGCAAAACAACTTTGGAACATAGTGCTAGATGTAGATCAAAGACCCGCAAGTTCTTCTACTTCATAGTCTATTGTCAAGAATGGAGCTTCTTCTTCAAGTACAGTGGTTACTCCTTCTCCACGTACACAGGTTCAACTTAGATGGGATGGAAAAGATGCTCAAGTTCATGCATTCATTGCACTTTCTATGAAGCATCATATAGTTCCACACATTTGGTCATGTTCTACATCAAGACAAGCATGGTATATTCTTGCTTCTTTGTATTCCGTGTGTAATGAAGCAGGTGTTGCATACTTGAGGAAGCAACTTGAGGATGTATGTATGGCTAAAAATGAGTCGGTGGATGTGTATGTGACATGCACCAAGGACTTGAAAGAGCAATTGGCAAACATAGATGAGATTATTATGGATGCATCACTCATTTCTACATTGCAGTGAAAGGATTACCATAATCTTTTCAAAGCTTTGCTACTACACCCTGTTTGGTTGCAAAAGGGAATGCTAATATGTATGCATTTGATGAGTTTGTGTCTCTAATTTTGCAAGAAGAGCAATCTAGAGTGAATAGGAGTGGTTTGATTGAGGGAACACAAGCACTTGCTATCTCACAAAAGGGGAAAAGCAAGTATGGTTCAGCTTTGGGTTCATCAAAACCAAAGCCTCAACTTTCCTCTTCCACTCATTCCTCTAATGATGCAGGTTTGCAAAAGAAGAAGAGATGCAAATATTATCGAAAGGTTGATCATCCTATTGACGAGTGTAGAAAGCTTGCTAAGCGCAATGAAAAAGAAGAATCCAGTATGTCTATTGCTGAAAATTCAACAAATGCAAAGAATGATGAAGCCAACATGGCTCAAGAGTTTTGTATTATGATGCATCTTTGCCTTCTAAATGTATGGTTGTGAGTGAGGCTAATTTGGATTGGTTCTTTGAAGTGGTGCTTCAAAGCACATAATCTCATGCAAAAGTTTTTTTGCATCTTTGAAAGATGCACCCAAAGGCGGACATGTGGTGTGTGCAAACAATGCCTCTTATCCTATCATTAGAGTAGGAGAAATTGAGCTCACCATTGCAAATGGAGGTGTGATTCTCTTGAAAAATGCATTGTATGTACTTGGTATCAAGAAGAACTTAATTATAGTTCCACTGACTAGCAAAGCTCGACTTTATGTACACTTTGTTGATGATAAGTGTATGGTTTATTATTTTAGCAATGGTGATATTA
This sequence comes from Ceratopteris richardii, assembly GCA_020310875.1. Lineage (NCBI taxonomy): Eukaryota > Viridiplantae > Streptophyta > Polypodiopsida > Polypodiales > Pteridaceae > Ceratopteris > Ceratopteris richardii. The sequence goes on along the minus strand of CM035430.1, from coordinate 67,416,603 downwards.
TCATGATGTTCAGTACATTATGTAATGGTTTCTATCGCATGGATACATACAAGAGGGCTGCCTCGAATGCCTTGGTCGCTCATACTTCTTCCATGGCTAAAATGGAGCTTTGGCTTGCTTGTTTTGGTCAGTTGAACGTCAATAATTTGCTTTACTTGCAAAAGAAGGACATGGTTATTGGTTTGCCAACACTTGAGTCCATTGAAAAGCATGCATGTGAGAGTTGCATTCTGGAAAAATGCATTGTGCTTCTTTAATTGCAGCTTGTTCATAGTGATGTATGTGGTCCCGTCTTTGGCAAGCATGTATATTTTGTTACCTTGATTGATGATGCTACTCGCCATACATGGGTGTATCCTATGAAAGCAAAGAATGAGGTAATTTCTTGTTTCAAAGCATTTTTAGCTAGGTTGAAAATTTTTCTTCAAACAAGCTTTTGACTCTACGCACGGATCATGGTGGTGAATACATGTCACATGAGTTTAATGCTTTTCTTCATGAAAGAGGTATTTCACATCAATGTATAGTGCCATATACACCTCATCAAAATGATGTTGCCGAGCATAAAAATAGAACTCTTCTTGAAATGCCACGATGTATGGTAAAGGAAAGTACCTTCTTGATAAGTTTTGGATGGATGTAGTCATGTGTGCAAGCTATGTGTCGAATCACTACCCCACAAAACCATTGAGAGTCATTACTCCTTATAAGACTTGGAATAGACATAAGCCTATGGTCATTCATATGTGTGTGTTTGGATATTTGTCATATGCTCTTGTGCCATCACAACAACGTCACAAACTTGATGAAAAGGAAAAGAAATGTATATTTGTTGGTTATAGAGCTAACAGTAAGGGACATCGTTTGTACCATCCATTGACAAACACAATTATTGTGAGTTGAGATGTGGTATTTTCTGAAAATTCAGTTTTTCCTCTTCTTGAATGCAAAAAACAGCCAACAGTTAGCTCACAAGATGTGTTCAATACACTCATGCCTTTGTTCCAAAATGGTGCACTTCACTATGGACATGTAGATCAACCAACTGAGGTTCAAAGGGCTAAAAAATGCCAGTAAAATAGAGTTGAAAATGCAGATAATTTCTAGCCAAACATGGCTGAAATTTTTCAACTAAAAATTGTTAGAAATTTTCAGCCACATATGGCTGAACATTCGCATCAAAATATGGCTGAAAATGAGCATGAATTTCAGCCCACAGATGATATACATGTTGATGATGTATTACATAATGAACACATGTCTATCAAAAGTGCACAAACTATGCCAACGTGGTTGAAACAAATTTTGCAGGATAGCAAATTGAGTGCACCTTTACTTGGTAGATCAAGATCAAGCTCTTGCCATGCATCAAGTAATTTTGTGGATTATTCTCTTATTACAACAACCTGTAATGAAGAGCCACTTACTTTTGAAGATGCATGTGAGGATCTACAATAAATGAGTGCTATGCAATAAGAAAAGGATTCCATACATAGGAATGGTACTTGGGAGTTATGTGAATTGCCAAAGGGAAAAAATGCCATTGTTACAAAGTGGGATTACAAGATTAAGGGAAAATTTGATGGTAGCATTGATCGCTACAAAGCTAGATTGGTTGCCAAAGGATATGTACAACAATATGGCATTGACTATGAAGAAACTTACTTCACACATGACTACCATTCATATCGTAGTTGCATTGGCTACCCATCAAGGTTGGAAAGTACATCAGTTGGACATAAAAATAGCTTTCTTGAATGGTGATTTACAAGAAGAGGTCTATGTGAAGCAACCTCCTTGATTTGCCATGAAAGGGAAAGAGAATATGGTTTGTTGCTTGCATAAAGCCTTATATGCTCTCAAGCAAGCTCCACATGCATGGTATGACAAAATCCATAAGCACTTGATTGCTCTTGGCTTCACTTGTAGTCCAATTGAAAGCACACTCTATGTAGGCAAAGATGGGGTTGATCTTACACTGCTTGTTCTTTATGTCGATGACATACTCTTACCTGGGTCATGTGATGCAAAACTTGACATTCTTATAGCTGATTTGCAGCATACTTTTGATGTTACTTATCTTGGTCCTTTGAGCTACTATCTTGACATCCAGTTTGTATCCATTGACGGGGGAATTGTTATGCATCAAATAAAGTATGTTGAAAAACTGCTTCAACATTTTGACTTTGAGGACTCCAAGCTAGTTTCCACACCAATTGAGATAGGATTTAGGTTCTCAATTGAGGATTCCAGTGATGCATTTGACACTTCTCTTTATCAATAAGGTGTGGAATGTCTTATATATGCATGCAACACTGTTGGAGTTATGTGTCTGTGGAAGCACATGAACAACACAAGGAAGAAGAAGAAGCTTGGAGCATGACACACAATACTGAATGTATTACCACTAGAATGTACAAAGATAAGTGATCCGTTAGGGCAATAAGCATATATACAAGCCGGGAAAAAAAAAACCTCCTAAAGAGGGAAAAAAGTGCCTCGGTGATCCTAGTGTGTTCACACACATTACTATCGAAATATATCAACAAATCCCCCTTGGGAGTGATGCAGTGAATAAGGAGCTAGCACTAATGTATAAGGAAGTGCCAAGCTATGTGGAATCAATCCACAAAAGGAAGTAAGCCCAAAGCTTTGCAAAAAGCTTCAAACTTCTCCTTAGGCAGAGCCGTCATGAGAAGGTCTGCAATGTTCTCCTATGTGGGCATATATGCCAAGCTGATCTCTCCAACAAAGAACCCCTCTCTAACATAATGATAATGCAGTTAATGTGGTTAGTGTGAGCATCGAGCACAGGGTTCCTCACAACTGCCAATGTGCTCTAACTGTCAGTGAAGATGGTGGTGGCAGAAGATTGACCAACACCCAAATCAGGCATAAGGTGTCCGAGACACACACACTCGATAGTCGCTATGAAAGCTGCCCTATACTCAGTCTCACAATTAGAAGTGGCCACAATAGGCTACTTCTTGCTCAACCAAGATATACGTGAGCTACCGAGCATGACACAAAAGCCACTAGCAGACAAACGAGTGTCATAGCAACTAGCCTAGTCATTGTCAAAAAAAGCATGCAAATCTGGCGGTAGTGATCCCCCCTTGGGATAAAACAATCCAAGTAGTTGGGTACCACTTAACTAGCAAAAGATGTGCTTAAGAGCCTGCAAATGCTTGACACTTGGGCAATGCATAAACCTACTCACCTGTGAGACAACAAACTAAATATTTGGACGAGTAATGCATAAGTAAATCAAGCATCGAACAACCTACTAATAGAGAACACCATCAAATGCATCTCTAGCATCATCAAGACTCAATTGTAAACCTGTCTCCATAGGAGTGCCATAGGCTTACAGTTGTCAAGGCCAAAATGTTGCAATAATGTGTCAGTATATTTCGTTTAACACAAAGCTATTCCAACATCAACTTGCATAAATTGAATGCCCAAATAATGATGCAAATTCCCCAAATCAGACATCTCAAATGAGGCATGCAAAAATCAGCAATATGCTTATCAATAGCACCAGTGAGTAGCATGTCATCAACATAGACAACAATGATTAGAAGCATATCATTAGCACGCTTAGCATATAAGGTGTTTTCAATTGGACTATCCTCAAAACCATATGCAATCAGCTAGGCATGTATCTTTTCATACCAAGCACATGGTGCTTTCTTTAAGCCATATAATTCCTTCTTTAACCTGCACAACTAGTTTCCATGCCCTTTCTGCAGAAAGCCATGGGGCTGAAAAACATACACTTCTTCATGCAAGTCACCATTCAGAAATGCACTTATAATGTCCAACTAATCTACATTCCAACCATGATGGGTTGCAAGTGCATAGATAGTACAAACAGTATTCATACAACACGTAGGTGGAAAGGTCTCATCAAAACCAATGCCCCTTTCCTGTGCATAACTCTGTGCAACAAGCCTAGCCTTATACCTGTCAACTGCTCCATCAGGCATACACTTCAGCTTGTAAACCCACTTAGTGACAATGGCCTTCTTGACAAGAGGCAAGTCACATAAAGCTTGCTTAGGTTGCTTCCTTAATGTGGTAAATTCAATCCACAACGGATTTTTCCTAGCCCTTGTGTTGGAAGAGAAATAAGATGACAAGGTTTCCCAAGTCTCTTGGGATGTCTTACAGTTCCTAATGTGTGGCAAAAGAAAATCAGAGATGGAGTTGAGTAAATAAGACCTTGCCAATTCATCCTTAGCACACCATGTGTTGAGCTTTTCATGTTCTTCCTTTGTTGGCAATCCTCTTGTTTTGAATGAGGGCAATTACTCATCTCCTGAGATATATCCATAAAGACTCCTTCCTTGTAGGTATGTCTTCATCCTTAGAGACCATGCATGATAGTTGTTCCTGTCCAATTTATCAATAATGAAGGAAAACCATCTCCCATTTTACCTTAGTTTGCTCTGATACCACTGTTGGGAAAGATGGATGGATACTCCAAGAGATTGAGTAGGTACTGCCAAAACCTGCTTTGTACCAACCCCCTATTGCTTCAGAGTTGATAAGTGAACCTCCTTAGCTTTCCAATGAAACCATAAAATGGCCTATGTACTTTGGAAATGATGTATGTAATGATTGAACCAAAACAGATAACTTTGAAACTCAAAATCTCAAGAAAACCTTCTATTTATTTCTTGATACCTGCTGGATCTTTTGCTCAGTATGACCAACACAGTAGGAATTGGAAAAATTCCTTTTAGGGGTATTTAATTAGCTTAGCAAGATAACTATTCCAAGTGGAATGATGTAAAAAGATAAACTATTCTCAGAGAAATCACTTTTACAAATTAAACTTTACCCCCGATTTTTTAGGACTATAGCAGACAATGACCAGTGATCACCTCGATGAGCTTTTCTCTTAAATGGCTTACTAGAATCTCTTCAAATTTTGAAAGCACGTAGAAAACTTTGAGCTGAATCCAACAAGCTTTAGATCTTTGAATTTGGTGGAGAAATGACTGAGATATGAACTCCACAAGTTGCCAGACTTTCAAGTAGTATGATAGAGAACTCAGAAATGGCTAATGAAGATATATGTATTAATGAACACTTTTATACAAATCCATTGGCATGACGATCATTGCCTAATGGTGTAGATAGGTGTGGGCTAGAGTGTAGTCCTCACACACACTCAGAATTGGCAATGATGAGCTCGGAATGATGAGTCTTACCCGTGACTTTTCCATGAACACTTTCATAGTGATTAAGTAAAAATTTGAATTCAAATTCAAACTTTTGGCTCCCTATGATCAAGCTCCTATAACCTAGGAGATATTCCTTCAATCAAAGCTAAACTTTTTTCCACGACTCCATTTGGCTACCAAAACTTGCTTTGTACCAGCCCCCTATTGCTTCAGAGTTGATAAGTGAACATCCTTAGCTTTCCAATGACACCATAAAATGGCCTATGTACTTTGGAAATGATGTATGTAATGATTGAACCAAAACAGATAACTTTGAAACTCAAAATCTCAAGAAAACCTTCTATTTATGTCTTGATACCTGCTCGATCTTTTGCTCAGTATGACCAGCACAATAGGAATTGGAAAAATTCCTTTTAGGGGTATTTAATTAGCTTAGCAAGCTAACTTTTCCAAGTGGAATGATGTAAAAAGATAAACTATGCTCAGAGAAATCACTTTAGCAAATTAAACTTTACCTCCGATTTTTTAGGACTGTAGCAGACAATGATGAGTGATCACCCCGACGAGCTTTTCTCTTAAATGGCTGAATATAATCTCTTCAAATTTTGATAGCACATAGAGAACGTCGAGCTAAATCCAACAAGATTTAGATCTTTGAATTTGGTCGAGAAATGACCGAGATATGAACTCCACAAGTTGACAGACTTTCAAGTAGTATGATAGAGAACTCAGAAATGGCTAATGAAGATATATGTATTAATGAACACTTGTATACAAATCCATTGGCATGAAGATCATTGCCTAATGGTGTAAATAGGTGTGGGCTAGAGTGTAGGCCTCACACACACTCAGAATTGAGAGTGATGAGCTCGGAATGATGAGTCTTACCCGCGACTTTTCCATGAACACTTTTATAGTGATTGAGTAAAACTTTGAATTCAAATTCAAAATTTTGGCTCCCTATGATCAAGCTCCTATATCCTAGGAGATATTCCTTCAATCAAAGCTAACCTTTTTTCCACGAATCCATTTGATAGGTGTTTACAAAGATTCCAAGTCAATTTGACTTTTAGAAGAGGTAAAGTGGTAATTAACCACTAGCAATAGTTCCTATGCTTCTCCATATGTGTATGGACTTCAATGCATCTCTCAATCCAAATGTGTAGGCTTGTGAATCACACCAACACACATGACAACCTCAAACCAAAAACTATGTGGTAAAGCCTAGCTCTTGACCATTCACCTTGCCATCTCCATGAGTGATCTATTCTTTTGTTCAACAACTCCATTTTATTGAGGTGTATACGACACTGTACACTGATGTTTTATCCCATGTTTAGCTAGCTAGAAATGCATTAAAGTGTCAAAAGACATATATTCCTCCCCTCAATAAGAACGAAGTGTGCCCATTTTTCATGCTAACAGATTTTCAACCAAAACAAAAAACTATTTGAAGCACATAAACACTTCTGACCTTACTTTCAATGGATATACCCATGCATGCCTAGAAAAATCATCAATGAAAGTCACAAAGTAAAGATAGTTTCCAAAAGAGGGTGTCTACATAGGACCATATGAAAGAACTTGGAGAAGCTTGTAGAAGGTAGAAAAGTGCGTTTCGAAGCGACGAAGTTTGGTCAAGCCAACCGGCACAAGACCAGCCCTTGAGATTATGGAGACTCAAATAGACCTTATAGGAATTCGATAAGTGCAAAGAAACTCACTATGTACTTTGGAGCATCAAGGAGAATGAGTCGATACAAAACAGATAGGTTCGCGTGTCGACTAGCTCAAAAAACTTACTATCTATGGAAGAGACAATGAAATTCAAATGCCCATAGCGACCAGCGTGATTACAATTAGAAAAACTCCTTTCATGGGAGTGATACGCATACGGTTGAGTGTATAGAATGCACAAAAGTATAAGGAATAAGCAAAATATGCTATAGGAATGAATGCGGCATTCACCGATGGTACTTCCTATTTTTCAGGAATACCTAGAGATTGACCCCGAGACAGAAAAACTCAGATTTCTCCCAATCTGCCAAACCAAATGCTATGAAAATTTATAGAAATAAACTAGGTACTAATACCTTTCCAATGAGCCATCTTGCACTCAATTTGGAGCTCTCAAGAGAGAGCAACAGCCTCTGCAATATTACTATTGGTGATGAAGATGATGCAGAGAATTGCAGGAGCAAGACAATGATGGTCACAAATGTATGTATATTGTTTCCATGTAATGTACAAGTGATTTCAAGTCTTTATATAGACTCTAGGAGTGTTCCACGACTTCTACAAGTGAAATTTGAATTCAAATGAAGGTGGGAATGGCTGTTGGAGGGAATCAATTCACTTTCGTACAATCTAGGAAAAGTGAAGATCTAATTTGATCTACTTTTAGGTGATTGATTGCTTGATTGAAAGCAACTTCAACCACCACATATTCGTGGGATTTGGGCTCTATCATTTTACCTTTACATGTGTAAAGCTCAAGGCTTTTACAACGGTAAATAAACCATCAAAAATTTCTCAAAAAATTACAATAAATGAGCATAAGAAAAAAGAAATCTCCAATGGATATTGTTTCGACGCGATAGCCTTTGATGTAGATCAAATCCACCTCAAGCATAGTGTAAGCTTGATGTTTCAACAGCTCCCCCTCAAGCTAAAGTATGCTTGAGTCTTCATTCTCTAATAGGTTGAATACCGGCCATAGCTTTGAATCTACAAAGCTTTATTCCATCAAGTGCCTTCGTCATCATATCTGCTACTTGCTTTTCAGTTGGAACAAAAGAAATGTCAATCTCCTTTGCCATGAGCTTCTCCTTGATGAAGTGGTAATGGACTTCTATGTGCTTGGTTCTCGCATGGAAAATAGGATTTGCAGCTAGATGCATGGAACTTACATTATCTCCAAATATGTGAGGTTTGGAACTCACTAGTCCCAAATCTGTATACAATGCTTTTAACCATATTGCCTCTTGAGTTGCTATGGTCAATCCTCTGTACTCTGCTTCAGTTGAGGATAAAGCAACTGTTGGTTGCTTCTTGGAACTCCATGACACTAGCTTCAAACCTGCAAATGCTAAGTAACTAGATGTACTTTTTCTATCATCCTTAGCTCCTGCCCAATTTGCATCTGAGTAGATTTTGATATCCACATTCTCTTGTATAGTTGTTTCCTATTAATTAAAGCTTGGGAGAATAGGCAATTAACAAACTTCTTTCTGGAAATTAACTCTTGATGGGTGAAGAACCACATAAATCTAGAGATGGATAATGGAAATTGATGTGCCTACAGGTAGATCCCTCTTTTACCTATGATCATTCTTTTTTTTTGTTTCTTGAATAAGCCTTTAAAATATACTAATTTAAAATATATTAATAAAATAAAAGATAAAAAATATCACAACATTAGGATGAAAAACGGCCGAAAAGGGGTTGTTTGCTAATGATGGATTAAGAAAATTGACAAATAGAGTCTTTCCACATATACCAGAGTATAACAGTGATGTTTTCTTTAATTGTATTAAGAAATTCTTTTTTTAAGAAAATATGCACTAAAAGCACCGCTAAAGTGATGAAGATTCTTGTATTCATTGTACAATTTTTTGATTTCATGCAAAAAAAGATATTTTTGCACACCATACAATGCATATTTTTAAAGTTCTAAGAAGCAAATGATTTTTGAAGATACAAAATATTTTTGGGTTCACAAAATTCCATGGTCAGTGATGGGGTTTACATCAAATCAAAAGTTTCCATGTGTACAAAGCCTTTTTATCTATAAATACTAGCAAAGTTTGTGAATGTCATTTTCTCGCTTTGAGCATTCTTCTTCTTCTCAAATCAAATGGCTTCATCTTCTCTCGTCCTTCCAATCGTGTAACCTCATGTGAGGTTTACAATAGAAGAGAAGATTCTTTGTGGAAACCTCTTTTTGTGAAGGTAAATGAATGGGTAACTATGCTTCCTAGTTGCAGAAGTGCCCATAAATTCAAGCATGCTAAAAGAGACAACACAAGAAACCATTGGAGGGGACGTATTCTCAGTTTCAAATTGAGGAGATGCAGTTAGTTTGCAAGAGTACAACATGTGTACAACGCTAAGGATCTTGTTCTAGAAAATCATCTGCAATTCCCTACATACTCTAAGTGAAGTTTTACAATGATCTCCTATCATTTTAGTTGTTTTTGTATAACAAAATATATGTTTTAGTATTGCATATATTTTTCCTTCCAATATTGTGGAGTGACAACGTGTTGAATGTTTAACAAGTACATTCAGAGTTCTTCATAAGGAATATGTAGAACTTATATATCCAAACAAATCTGTTCAATTTTTCAATAGCATAGAGTTATTTGTCCATTTTGCAGATTATTAGATTCCATCATGGAGGAGCTCTTATGGAAATCTTGTACATCTACCTACTCCTTCCATCTCTTCATTAGATTGGGATGCTCTTGATTATTCAACAATTTCAAGTTTTCTATGCAAAATGAGATATGACATCCAAAAGGTAATGTTAGCAAGCCGAATTTTGAGAAGGATAAAGATTCAATGGTTTTTGCCTATTCATGTTTCTGAAGCATGCTTTAAAAACATGTTATTATAGAAAACAAAAACAATGTGGTTGAATAGGAGAGTCTCTATTTCAAAGATTGATGATGTTTTAGGTAGGAAATGGGTTAGCAAAGAAGTTCAAAAGCTAGGTAACATCATTTTATGTAAAGTTAGTCCAAATTCTCTTTCAATCTCATATCAGATATCTCAACAATCTTTGGTTTTAGGACATGACTACAGAAGGTGGAAAAGAAAGCTTTGACTCTGGATAGCCTTGGACTCAAAGGAGAGCTATCCAGAAATTTAGTTAGAAATACTGATTCATCCGGATTATCAATCTAGGAAAATAATTGTCACTGCAAATTGGAAACTGATAAATGTAGGGGAGCTCGTAGAATAGCTTGATGAGGTATGATCATCACAGTTGAGATTCTAAATTGATGATGCAATACTTAACATTAGATCAGACAAAACATTATCTTGCATAACTTGCCTGCCACCTAGGGTGATCAAGTTCCAACCCTTAAGATTGTAGCAAGTCAAAAAAGATTTGATTGAATAGAAACCAAAACATTCTTACATAATATATCTCCTTCTTTAAAAATCTTTTTTTCATACTTCCATTGATTTTTCTTTGGAGGACAATGACTAAGAATGTGACTCATTACATCACTTCAATTATGTCTTTTTATGGACTATATTCATATTGATATATATATTTTTTTAATTTCAAGATTCTAATGAGGTTTCTATTGTGCAATGAGTATACAAGAACTTGCATGAGTAAATTCTAGGTGACTCAAGAATATAAACCAAGAAATTCTTACATAATATATCTCCCTTTTTAGAACCTTTTTCTATACTTCCATTGATTTTTCTTCGCAGGATGGTAACTAAGAATGTGACTCATTACATCACTTCAATTATGGCTTTTCATGGAATATATTCATATTGGAATTTTTTGTTTAATTTCAACATTCTGTTGAGGTTTGGCGCAATGATTTTTATACAGGAACTTGCATATGAGTAAATTGTAGATGAACAATACTTTTACTTTTCAATAACTAGTTTGAGTTTAAGTATTTGAGTCTATGAAAGGTGCACATTAGAAATTCTCCATGCTTGTGTGGCCTCAAGGTATGCATGAGAAAGTCTCCATGGTGCACATAACTAGGATTATAAAAGAGGGTGGAGAACCTATTGCAAATTCCAAGTAAAGTGATATTCAAACTATGTAGAGCATGAAGTTTTGTCATATTATAGTGTAGAAGATATTAGAAAAGACTGATCGAAGTGACCAGCGCAATCCGAGCTTCTCAAATCCTCCTAATCGGTTGAATCGGTTATGTATTACAAACTATCGAAACATGCTTCAAAATGTGAATTTCGCATTAAGCTTTTGACTGATGAGCAATAGCACTTTCCATATGAACTCATCTTATGCATAGTTGCCTTGAGAGGATGGTATGTCAAAATGGAAAAGATTGGATCACATGATCGATACAAGCGATATGGGCCATCCAAAATTCTCTGATTGCCCATATCGATTGTATTGATCATGTCATAAAAACTTCTCTATTCTCTTCACATTTAACTTTTCAACAAGGATAAAGCAAAAACCACACAAAATAGACATTTTGATGACACAAGCAATTCAATTTTTCTTGAACCATGCAATGAAATCACTTTTTCTTTGTTCTCAAGAGGATCAATTCAACATTATATTACTCAAGGCATATAAATATAGTTACAATGACCATCTTCGAGATGAAGACGCACATAATTACATACAATTTGTACATAAATAAATCTTCCTACATATGTTGGTTACACATTAGATTACAATCTTACATTCAAAAAATATAATGTTTCACCTGTCTTTTCTATGCTTTTTGGAGCCGTGAACTTTGTGCTGCTTGTGGCCCTTTTTGGAGCCCTCACCTCTTCTCTTATTCTGTGGCCCATGCTTCAATGGGAAGTGAACAAGAAACCCTTTCTTTTCTTCAGACTTCTTTTTATCTTGTGGTGGTGGTGTAGGTGAGTTTGGTGTTGGTGCAGGGCAATCAACAATTGAAGTTTTGGGTGAAGACTTGAAGTCAAGGACTGAAGAAAAGACCAAGTCATGAAGCATGAAGGAAATGCATATCCAAGAGATAAAGATGTGTATACACATGTACATTATTTTAGAGTCAGTTCATCATATACTTTTGTATGGTCATGAGCTTGTAAAAATTTGCCTATATATACAAAGAAAATGTCACGGCAAAGTAGAGAGATTATGTGAGAACAAGATTTGAGAAGAATTAGATGTCATTAGACTTTTAGAAGTGAGTAGACTCTCTCTCATTACTCAGATGTAAGAATTTCTCAGAAAATGAAAAATGTTGCGCCCGATCTTTCTATGTATTCTCCTTCTGTGCTTGATCATTTCAAGAATCCTTTTGTAGATGTCTAAGTCCATAGTTAATGAGTCTATGGTTAAAGTTTGAGAGCCTAATTGTAAACAAGCTGTGAGAATTACGAGTAGGAACATTCATATGTGAAGAAGTGTTCACTCGTTCCTGAAACAGGCACAAAATTTGATATTAATGTTTTGGTCAGTTCTCCTTCCACAGTGTAAAGTTTTGAGCAAGCAAGCACTCAATCTTTAAGTTGGAAGGTAAACTACGTGTGGCTAAAAGCATTTTCATAAACGGGTTCTAGATTGAGAGAACCAAGAGTTAGAAGTTACAGGTGTCTGAATCGACTTTTCAGAAGAGCAATTTTAGACATAGGTAACTTGTTGACATCATTTGTCAAGATTTATCGAATCATTTGGAGTGATTCAACTTGGAGAAGGTGCGCAAACTGTAGATGACACCTTGTGCAAAGTTTCATGAAAAACTTTACACAATTGATAAGTTAATAAGAGAGATATGTGCACTAGAATTTCTGTGTAGTTATCTTCTTCATAGGTTTTTTCAAAATCTTTATAATTGATCATTGATCCTCTAAAATTGGTGAAGGTTTGAGTTACTCTTGTTATAGAGGTGTTCTAACTACAAGAGTAGCTTGTTCTTTTGGAGATTGACACTCTCCATCATTTGGATCATAAGGACATAGTGCATGTTTCATAACGGCATTTATTGCTCTCTCCCTGATCAAGATGACCCATGCATCTGGATAGTCTGACAAGTTTAACTTGGGACTGTAAAACCTTCTTTCCAAGAACCTTACTGCATTTCCAATCACTCTCTAGCCACATGAGGTGTTGTCTTTCTGTAATGGCACATGTATTTGAATGTATCCAAACCTTTTTTCTTCATTCAATTTAGGAATTCCTAGAATGTTCTTATCAATATGCGTTTTGAGAATCTTGGCAGCACTACAAGGTAAACTTAAATTCAAAATGTATGGCACGGCTTTAAAATAGAACTCAACAAAATGTATGGCAACGCTTACACTTTGTAGTTTCCATGTTGTGATTGGAGAGAGTTAATGAAAAGTATTTGATATTCGTTGAACTCAATGATAATAAGACGCCACTAGCCCCTGTCAATGAGTGGCAAGTGAAAATAACTTCTCTATTGAAAAAAATGTTACTTATTTTAAAATGAAGATGAATACTAAATTTTCAATATAGGGGTAGATAATATGTCTACCGCTTCTGGAAAATTCTTTAGAAAGAATTTCACATCTCCATGCTTATGCAAAAAGCACTGAGTCACAAGAGGACTTATGATGAAAACTTTTCTTGAAACTGCTTTCTCACATTGTTGCAAAAGGAGCCTAGAATTCAAGAAATATAAATTCAAAATAAGAAATACCAAATTAAGGAAAACATGAGCATTTCATGGCCTGTAGATAATACCTAAGTGCAATATTGACTACACTATCAGATATTTCAACATTGAAGTCTCTCAACATTTTGTTGTCTTTTGGTCTTATATCAAGCAAGAATTTTTTTTTTTAATATAAAGGAAGTTCGGCAATAGCCTACTCTCCCGGACTTGAATTAAATTAAGAAACAAAGGTACAATAGAAGGGGACTAGTGCCCACGGGACCCCCCAAATCCCACAAAGCAGGGGAAGCTTGAATGAATCCTAGGTTGCATTACAGAGAAGGTTAATCACCCTCTCATCGCCCTCATGCGGGGCCCACTTGGGTTTGAGCTTGTTGTTGATCAAAAGGAGGACTTGATGGTGCCTGAAGGGGGGGGATTTCTTATTGTTAACAATCCTTTTGCCAAGGAGGAATAGTGATTTCTCGATCGACCACTCCCTGGGGGGATCGCCGAAGTTGAGAGCACACCTCTCCCGCCAAATTTTCCACAAGACTTCCCCTCTGATGGCGTTCCAGAGTGTCGCAGAGCAGCCGATCGCTTCTCCCAAAAGGACTTGTTTCCAACTAAGCTGTTTTTGAAGTCTGATTTTCATTCCAACCGTCTGCCAGATTCTGTAGGAGTTGGGGCAAGTAAGGAAGATGTGTGGGACATCTTCGATAGCCCGGTGGCAGCGTTTGCACCAAGGAGGAATCCCACAAAGTTTGCTAGCCTTATGGTGGGTCCAAATTCCTCGATGAAGAATTTGCCATAAGAGGACAGACTTCTTAATCTCTATAAGGGGGTGCCAGATACCCATGAATTCATGTCCCACCGAAGCCGCGTCCAAGACAGGCACCACTTCTTGTTGAGGCTGATCTGGTGGTCAGCAGTTTCTTTGATGTTCGGGATTTTGAGTAGGCTATTTCCATTGTGCCATTTGAGACCAAGCGAGTTCGGTGTGTCGTGTCCCATGAGAAGGCGAGTCTTGTGACGATCCTGCCATGGCATTGCAACATTTACAATCACCTGCCCATCTCCTTTTTCAAGAAGTTCTTTATTTGCCTTTTGCAACTTTTGAATCTGGTTCAGGATAACATTTTCCTATGACACTGAACCCTACTTTTTCCTCTCCTCCTCACAATTTGTAGCATTTCTTATTTCATGATCATGAGGGACCTGAGGGTGGACCTCTTCAATTACAACTGATGACTTAGGTGCTTGTGCTTGAGGCATATTGAGAATATCAAAGAACTGTTGATCATGGTTCTCAATAGGAACAATAGACTTATCAAACTTATATCCCAACCTTGATACAATCACATAATCTTTTGCCATCAACGTCACCTTGTGACAATGAGCTACACACAAGTAAGCATCATTCATGAACTCGATTGTAAAGTCTTCTGATGCATTAAGGCCATCAGTAGTTGTCTTGCGAGAAGGTCTCTTGTCATCTTTATTTGGCCATTTTTATCTTGATCTTGAGGGTACAACTTCCTTGTAGTCTTCCTTGTCCTAGCCATAAACTGCATAAAAAAAGAGTTTAAAAGCTTGGAAGAAATTAAAAAAGCAAAAAAACTAATGTGAAAAATCATTCACAAAACATTAAGGAACATGACCCATGCAAGCGATAGTGTCATCCGAAAATCCCCTTATGACCCTAATTTCTTGTATCGATTGTGTTGTAAAATGGTTGATTATGATGACCTATCCAAGCGATTATGGGCATCCGAAACTTCTCGATGCCCCTAATTGCTTGGATCGGTCATGTACAAGCTTCTGTGATCCGTTATACCTCACAGAGAATGTGGTCTATGGAAAGTTTTGAAAAGCATGTAAAAAAACTCAAATGCAATGGCAAGTGGGCGCTAGCAAGGAGTTCACAAAAACATGAAAAAAAAAGGAATAGAGGAGCTTAAATAGGTCTCTAGAACGAGTTGACTGTTGGTGACATTTGGTAGGCTGTGATTGGTTCATGTCATCTAGGTGTTAAAAATCGGAATGTACAATGCCACATGTCATCATTTGAGTGGGCCATGTCATTCATTCATTGTGATTCCTAATATCCATTTGCCACATGGTGTTTGCTTATTAGTCCAGGTCATGTTACCATTACTCAGTCCTCCTCAACTATAAATACCAGTCCCCTTCACCATTTCACATTTTCAACCTTCATAGAATTTCTCTCTTCATCACCTTGGATACTTGTGCTTCATACTCGATACGACGGATACAAGCGATTATAGGCATTTGACCAACCTTTGACTAGCTTATTTTGCTTGCATCGGTCATGTTTTCTCTCTCTTTCCCTCTCTCTCTCTCCCGCCTCTACTCTAAAGTTTCCTCTTACAACATTGATCAGCATCGATGTCCTTTGCTTTGTGCTCATTATCCATGCCCCATTCTCTCTCTCTCTATCTCTCTCTTTCTCTTTCTCTCTCTCTCTCTCTATCTATCTATCTCTAGGTCTCCTTCAATCTTCCAACCAATAGCCTTCATTTCTTGCTTGAAACGGAGTTCTTCGATGCCATGTAGTTCTTAATCTCTCTCTCTCTCTCTGTTTGACCATTTAGATGCCTACAATAAATTCATAAAAAAGTTAAGTAATAACATCCATACCTATATAGATATGCACTCACACATTTAGAAACTCTAGTTAACTTAGAGACAACACACAAGGAGATGCAAACACAGACTTACTCACACAAAAACATGCACACTCACATAGATATACACATGTACACATATAATTAACATAAACTAAATACACACACATATTTACATACACTTTTTGTTTTTATTTTATTTTAGTTTATTTTTTTAATTTATTTTTATATAATATTATTTTTAATTTAAACTATTCTTTCATTATTACATTTGTAGTTTCAAAAATTAGAATACATTAGACATATATATTTATTATATACACAAATCCCACCCACATGAATGCACATACACGTACATACATCCAAACTATGCGGTTACTTTCACACATACAAGTACACACATACATAGGCACTTTAATCATACACATGGAACTTAGGGTAATCACATACACACACACCCACAAACATAAACACATAGACACACATTCATACCCACTCTCATACACATACATACGTCCACACTATAGGGTTACTTTCACATGCATGCATAGTGTTACATTCACACATATATATGCACGCATGCACATCACAAACACAGTCACAAATATCTATCTCATACTATAGTGACTCCAAATTCAAAGGTTAACGTGTGTTATATCACTCACCTTCCTATTTGAAGTTGTGCAAAAGGATTTCGGTCGAATCTTAGTACGTTGTGAGTACGTTGCAAAAGCTCGTACAGGTTTCTAATGATGATGATAATTATTGATTTCTTATCTAGATTTACATGATGAAGTTTGTGATGAGAGGCCTAACACTCAAGAGGAAAAACTATGCTACAATGGTTGGTGCAAACTTTGAGAGATAGCAAGTAAAATGCACTTTTTTCATATAATACTCATTCAACATCAGATAATGCTTTTCTCTACTCTTTGTGATGATGAGAATGAATCCATTTCTTCTGATGAATCTTAAAAATGAAAAAAATTGGATGGCTGCTATGCAATTACTTGTTGATGCCATTATACATAATGGTAATTGTTTTTTACGTGAATTTCCTCCTAGAGACAAGGCTATCGAATCTAAGTATTTATACAAGCTAAAATGTAAGCCTAATGAAATGATTGATAAGTATAAGGCTAGGCTTGTTACCAAATGTTGTGCTCAAGAAAAGGGAAATTTGGTGCATGTGGGAAATGAAAACCATTTTCAGCATCCATGCACTTGCAACTCATTATGCTTGGAATGTACATTAGGTGGAAATTAAAAATACATTTGTGAATGGTTATTTACATGGATAAGTTTACGTATCTTAGCCCCAAACGTCTGTGCAAAAAGGGCATGAAACAAAGCATGATCATTGAAGAACACACTCTATGGATTGAAGAAAGTACTGCATGCTTGGTATTGAAAGGATACATGCCTACTTGCTAGAACATGGATTTGAAAAACATTCCAACAGAGAGCACTTTATATTGTAAGCGTGTAGATGATGTAATTCTAATCTTTGTTTTATTTATTGATGATATGATGCTCATTGTTCCTAACAAGAAGCATATTGATGAATTTGAGGATGATTTGCATGCCTCTTTTGAGATGTCAGAATTGGGATATTTGCATCATTATTTGCACATTCAATTTATGCAAGTTGATGGGGAAATATCATTGTGACAAGAAAAATATATGGACACATTATTGTAGCATATTGGCATTGAAGATTACAAAACTTTTGCCACTCCCATGCAAATAGGTTTACAATGAGTTTTCAAGATATTGGACATGCATTTGATGTTATTCTCTATCACCTAGCTATTGGATGCCTAATTACTTAAGCATAACTTGACCTAATATTCATTTGTTTTCTCTCATATAGGCAGGTTTATGCATAGCCTTATTGTTATGCATTGGTAGGAGTTAAGTTCATCTTTTGCTATTTGATTGGTACCCTACTAATTGGGTTATTGTATCCCAAACGAGGAATCTTACAATAAAAGTTACACGCTTCTTTTGATTGAGATTTGGGCTACTTGCTATGGCACTTGTGTGTCCACTAGTAGTTTTTGCTTCATGCTTAGTATCTCATACATATCTTGGTTGAACAACAAGTAGCCTACTATAGGAACATTAGTTGTGAGGCTCACTATCCGCCAACGTTTATAGTTATTGTTTGCATTTGTGTGCCTCAAACACCTTTTCGCAGATTTGGGTGTTGTTAAATCGTGTGCCACCATCGTCTTTACTAACACACACCTAGTGCATTAGTGGTTATGAGGAACCCTATGTTCTATGCTCGTAAAAAGCACATTGATGTCAATAATCATTATGTCAAAGAGATACTCTCTACTAGAGAGAACAATTTGGCTTATGTGCCCACACAAGATAATGTTATGGACCTTTTCATGAAAGCTTTGCCTAGGTAAAAGTTAAAAGCTTTTCACAAAGCACTAGGAGTAACTTCCTTTTGTGGATTGAATTTATTCCACATATCTTGGAACTTCCTTATACATGAAATCTAGCTTTTGTGCACCACATCACTCATCGAGAGATTGATTGATATATTTTGCTAGTGGTGCATGTGATTACACTTAGTATCATCAGACACTTTTCTCCCTCTTTTGGAGGTTCCTTCCGTTGGCTTGTACATATGTTTGGACATTCACTTATTAATACACTCAATGTTGTGCTCTAAGCGTCTTGTTCTTCTTCCTCTTCTTGCTTCCATAGTCCTTAAACTTCAACACAATGAAACAACAAAGGTAATGCGATAATTGCATATGAGAGTAGAGAACTAGCTATTAGGTGTTAAAGAAAGGTAACTTTTTTGAATTTATATTCTTTTATTTCATATATATATATATATATATATATATATATATATATATATATATATATATATATATATATATATATATATATATATATATATATATATATATATATATATATATATTTATATATATATACACACACACACACACATATATATATATATATATATATATATATATATATATATATATATATATATATATATATATATATATATATATATATATATATATATATATATTCATATTATCTATTCTTCTCATACTATATTTACTCTTATAGGTCAAAATGTAAAACAAATATGTGGACCAATGAACAACATAGGAGACTAAACGTTATTAATTCTTTATGCAAAATAAAAGGTTCTATTTTTGTTGACTCTTTCAAGCAATTATGACGTGCAATTTCAAATGACACGAACCTTATGGAATGCGAAATTGATTATGTGCGTACCACTTTTGGCATGTACAAACTATCCTATTGTATCTTCAAAGAGGTAAATGAAATTTATATTTTCCGTAGTACAATCTATTATGTTTTTAAACATACATAAAATTTTGGTTTTTATGTTTTGGTAGTTCATTTTGAGGGTTGATTGATTTTGAGTAGAGTATAATGGAGATAAAGCCACAAGGAGAATAGAATCATCCATGTTGTTTCGAATTGATGATCGGATGTTCAAAAGAGCCATATATTCTTTGCACAAATACTGAACCAATTATTTCTTTAAAAAATAATGATGCTCATCCTTGGTTGAAATTCATTCATGTTCAACATAGGAGAAAGACCATTGTTTGACAACATTATTCTTGCATAGTTCCAACAAAAAACACAATGATAGTTTATCATTAAATGTTGATATATGAACAACAGAGAGAGAGAATCATTCTATTTGATGATGAGAAAGTTATACATAATGAAAATAACAATGATGTACGTGATGATTCTAATGATGAGATTGGAGAAATACCAAAAAAGAAATGCTAGTCCATCCATATATGAGCTAATTGTGAGAAGGCAATTTTAAGAATACACGAAATGCAAGAAGTAAAAAAACAAAAATCTCAATCACGGAAATGAAGAAAATGCATGACATGATCTACTTACCAATATAAATGTTTTCACGCATTACTATATGTATGTATGTATGCATTAATATATGTATACATGCATTAATATGTATGTCTCTATGTCTGTATTTATGTATGTACCGAAGGCTCCCTACCAGCCTAAGGATTATTTTGTGCTTGATTTTTAAGGTGGTAGAATACCTCAAGATTGTTCAACCTGATTGTTCTCCAAATAGATGTTCTCCAAATAGATGGACAATGCGGTAAATCATGACGGTATCTTCCCCACACCATACAAATGAAAGCCACCTTCATGAGGTGTGTCCGCAACATATTCTTCATATGCCTAACTTTTACAACTACGAAGGTGTCCAATCCACTACCATACATACAAATATATGCTTATATATATATATATATATATATATATATATATATATATATATATATATATATATATATATATATATCTGTGTGTGTGTTTGTGTTTGTGGGTTTATGTTTGCATGTATACACACAAGTATCTATATATGTATGTACATACACACAAACACACACGCGCGCACACACACACACACACACATATATATATATATATATATATATATATATATATATATATATATATATATATATATATATATATATATATATGCATGTGTGTGTTTGTTTGTATATATGCATTGATGTATGTACATATGTCTATGTGTGTATGTATGTACCAAAGGCTCCCTTCCACTCTAGAGAGTGTTGTGTGCTCGAAGTTTATGGAAGTGGACTCCCTCAGGATTGATGTCAACTGACGAGTACCTTAATTATTGTGGTGTCCCTTGTTCACTTGTCTTTGAGCCGATTGATGGGAAACTAGATATGTCTTCATGGTATGTTTCCCACACCATACATATGGATACAAAGAAAACCCAGCTCCATCAAGTGTGCCCTCAAAACGGACTTCTTATCTCTAACTTTTGCGACTAAGAAGATGTCGAATCCATCAATATACATACATATATATGCTTAAGTACACACACTCACACACACACACACACACATATATATATATATATATATATATATATATATATATATATATATATATATATATATATATAAGTGTGTGTGTATGCGTGTTAATATATAGATTCTTCTATGTGTTGTGTATAGATATGTTCATGCATCCGTGTCTATGTGATGTGTATGCATGCATGTGTATGTATGTTTATGTGTTGTATATTTATGTGTGCATTGATGTGTGTATATGTGATGTGTCTGTGCTTTGTACACGTGTGTAGAGTATGCATGTGTGTGTGTGGTTCCTTTGTACATGTGTGTGGTGTATGTATGTGTCTGTGTGTGTGTTTGTATGTCTATGTATGTGCGGATGTATGTGTGCGTGTGTATGCATATGTGTGTGTCTAAGTCATATACATGCGTATGTGTATGCATGTATGTGATTTCATGTGTATGTGTATGGATGTGTGTGTGCATGATTTGTATGCATGTTTGTGTATGTGTGTACATATGTGCATGCATGCATGTATATGTGTGTGTTTTTGCATGCTTGTGTATGTGTCAATGTATGTGTTATCCGAATGCATGTTTATGTGTATGCATGTGTATGTGTATGGATGTGCGTCTGTGTGTGTATGCCAGTTTAGCAACGATCAATATCTGTGTAAGCAAACCTCCCCATTCTTTTCCAAAAAAGTTGAATCTTCCGTTATGCTGCATTTTGCATTGTTTACGTGATGTTTTACGACTTAAAAAAAAAAAAAGAAAACTGATCTTGCTATACCCTCCCTTTCCTTGTAGTGTACGTACTTGTGCTGTCAACGTTTCATATTCATTTTTTGCGGATGACGACAAGCTAATTAGTTAGAACATCCGATGAGCCATCCCATCGTTCACTCCGATGACTCATACTAGTGTGTGCTTCGTAATTCTTATTTCAATCTTTCCATAATCATTTTCGGGGATGAATGCAAGCTTATCAGCTAGAGAATTAGGTGAACCATCCTATCAATCACTCAGCTTGTTGGTTTATGAAGGGTCCATTCAGTAGCACACGGCAAGCATATGATACTATCGTTTTCTTCACTTACATTCGGGATTCATCCTCAAAATCATTGAAGAAAAAAATAACAAGGAGTCCACTATTGTAAAGCTAATCGACGTAGACTATACAAATCATTTATGCATATTTCTTTTTGTTAGGCGACTTGGTTATGTCATCGTCGACTTCGGATAAGGCTGCACGTTTAATTATAGAAGACGACAAGCAGAGATGTACTCTCTGCATGAACATACTCAAACGCATTGCGAAAAGTCTGTTTCCTCCAAGTAGAATGTCACAAACGCAAATGTCAAAGACCAAGTGGTTCCATGTTGTCTTGGACCTTCTTGTCTCTCTATGTAAACATTCTTGTATTGGAGAGAATGCTTTTCTAACCCAAGGCATGTGTATGTGATGTGTGTGCTATATACAAGTGTATGTGATGTGTGTGTTTCCCAAATAGGAGATCCTCATTCCCAAATAGGTTGGAAGAATTCAGTAAAACATGTGTATGTGATGTGTGTGTGTGCTATGTACATGTGTGTATGTGTTGTGTATCTACATATATCTTCTGTACGTATGTTTTATGTGTGTGTATGTGTGCCTTTATAAATGTATGTGTGTGTATGTGTATGCTTGTGTGTTTTTTTGTTTGTGTTTGTATGTATGTGTGTGTGTGTTTGCATCTCTATGTGTATGTTATAAAGTAAGTCTATGATCTGTCTCAATAGGCCGGATACTCAAATCATAGACTTACTTTATGACATTCGGCCTAGATATTTTATTGCAAGAACTAGTGGGTGTGAAAAAAGTATAAAACACCTTAATGTTTGTTCTCAGAATCGGTGTGAACAATGATCATTAAAAATGATCAGGAGAGTATTCAAAAGACATAGAAATAAGGCCAAAAATGGAACATGATGTTTTTTTTTTTGGATTGAAGAAATTATCCACTCGTGCGGGACATCATAATAATAACTCCCTCTAGGAATTTTTCTTTTATGGACTAAAAGAAAATAACTCATGATTGGGACAATCGAATGTTAACTCCCTTTGAGAACATTCTTTGGTGTCAAGAAAGAAGAAAACTCATGATTCATAGAAAGCATCAATCAGGTTGTCCTTTTCCTAGGAAGGAACATAGAGTTAATGTACTTAGACCACTAGAAGAAAGAATACAAAAATAAAGGAGGGTTTTACTCTCACATTCAGATGAGAAGTAAGGTCCATAAAAGTTCACCAAGTAAAAGTTCTGAATCATGTTAAGATTCAAAAGCCCAAGATCCTTTTAATGAAGGTTTGATAGACTAAGTTAGCACCAAGTTCCTACTATAACTCTACTAATTTAATCTCTTGACTGAAAGTAATTCATAAGCATTGTGTCTCAAGAAAGAAATTCTTAAAGGAATTGAATAAAAAAAGGATTAACTTAGTAGTAGTGAAGCATAAATGTTCTGAGTAAAGAAGAAATGTTATCATTTGAAGCTTTGTGGGTTGACACATGGATGCTGATACCACACTAGTATTTAGTGGTTAGATGATGTTTAGCTTTAGTCCAAAAATGTTTTTGAGACTTGAGTTTATTTCTCTTAAATATATAGAAATCTCTTCAAGGTCTTGTTGAAATAGATCTTTGGAAAATTAACTCTAATTAGTTTCAAGTATCTTAGGAGTTTGAATTGTTTCACAGATTTTTAATTCTTTCTCTCCCCTTTCCCAATCTTTTCAAGGAGATTCAAATAGAGTATTTTATTCCTTTGAAGAAATACTAGGGATAGCTGGTTGAAAAAGGTAAATAAATCAATTATCTAAGATAGACGTTCTCTACAAGAACCCATTCAATTATAAAAAGATGCTAAGCTTAAGTTGACTTATTCATTTAATTTTGTTTCAACTTAAGTAGCATAACTCCAATGAATTTCATAAAGTTCAATACACTGTTGAAAAGAAAAGATTAGGAATTGAACATAAGATTGAAAATTTTCAAGAATTTAAAACTAAATCTTTGAGAAACGTGTCCTATGTCAGACAAAGTTCACATAGAAATTTCTTTGGTCTAGAAAAGGTTTACGAAAAGTAAGGAACGCTTTCTCCTACATGTTAAATAAGAGTTTTAAGTCTAGTTGGACATAGTAGTCTTCAGGTAGGGTGAAAACTTAAGTAAATGTTAATAATGTGATCGTGGTACAACTATATAAGTTAAATGTTTGGGTCAACCACACATGTTTTTCGACTTTTGAATCAAATTCAAGTTAAACAAGAGTTTTCAAATTCTTGATAGGGATAGAAATACCACCTCAGTTGCTAAGTCCATGAATTTATGATGCCCAACAATGGAGTAGTATATTGTATCCACCCATTTCCTATGTTAGTGCCTAGATATCACAAAATGAAAACCTTGAATTCACCACATTTTTTTCTGATCCACCTTTATTATTCATTACCTACTTTTCACCCACTTCACTTTATAAAGTGCAAAGCTAGATAGTGTTTTGAATCATTTGGGTAGGTGTAAACAAGTAGATTCTCCTCTATTCATTTGGAGTATGAGGTGAATCTCACCATAGAGATGAAACATGTTCTTCTAGGTTAGAACATGATGCTCAAGGATATGCTTATAGTTTATCCAAGGGGGAGAGAATGTGATAAAGTAAATGTATAATCTGATTGTCTAATTAGTTTAGATAGATTTGAAATTGAGCATACTTTGGTCACTTGTATGTATGGCCAAAGCTCTCAAGATTAGAATTAAGTATAAGTTCATGTGCTCTCTAAACCAAGTAATCCACTTAGCCTACTGGTTATGTCTCCAGGTTGAGAAGGAGGAGTTCTTGGGTGTGACCTCCATGCGGATCATGGGGACTAGAGAGTTTTGCCCAAAGATCTCTAGTGCCTACTAACTCAAGTTAGTATGAGTTAACTTGAGCCTAGAGAAACTTAACTCTAGTGGTGATTACACCTACCACTAGTGAACTCTAGTGGAAGGTGTTAAAATAGTGGTGGAGATTGCACATACATGTTGACTTCAATAAATTGAGTATTCCTTATTGATTTGAGAAGCTATATATAGAGGCATAAGGTTAGGAGGAAAGTCATTTCTCTAGCACATGTTGATCCTAATAGTCGATGTATATGTGTGTATATGTGTCATTCTATGTGTGTATATGTGTCATTCTATGTGTGTATGTGTTTAGGTATTTATGTATGTGTGTGTGCCAATGCATGTATATGTGTCTCTATTTGGTGTATATATGTATGCATGGATATGTTTGTGTATGTGGTGTATATGTGTCTCCATGAATGTGTTTGTATATATGCGTGATTTGTGTGTGCTTGTATGTGGGTCTATGTTTCATGTGTATGTATATGTATTTTGAATGTGTGTTGTGCATGCTTCTGTGTGTATGTGTGCATGTGTCTTTGTGTATGCATGTGTGTATATGTGTATATGTTGTGTGCATATATGTGTACATGCATGTTTGTGCATGTGTATGTTTTGTGTGTATATATGTGTGCATGCATATGTGTATGTATGTGTGTGTATGCTTCTATGTCTATGTATGTGTGGATGTATGTATGCATGTGTATGCATATGTGTGTATCTAAGTCATATAGATATGTATGTGTATGCATGTGTGTGATTTCATGTGTATGTGTATGGATGTGTGCTTATGCATGTGTATGTGTATGCATGTTGTAAAAGACTAAGAATTAGGACCACCACGTGCTAGATAGATGACTCTCCTCCCAACCTTATGCCTATATATATAGTTGCTCGAATCAACGAGCACCACAAATGTAACTAAAGTCCACAAGTGCATGTGCAATCTCCTCCACTCCTTTCATATCTTCCACTATAGTCTATTAGTGGTTGGAGTGTTCTCAACCACTGCTTTAGTACCTTTCACTAGAGTCCACTAGTGCTTGGTGTACTGACCACTCAGGTTTAGTCCACAGGACTCAGGTTAACTCACCTTATCTTGAGTTACAAGATTTTAGAGCTCCTTGGGAAAAAGTCTCTCCCCATGCTCCCCATGGGGGTTGAACCCAAGACCTCCTCCTTCATAACCTTGAGACTTAACTACTAAGCTAAGTGGATTGCTTGTTTAAGAGAGCACAGGACTTATGCTTAAGTCTAGTCTCGAGATCTTCGGCCATATACATGAGTAACGAAACAGTGTACGATTTGAGATCTGTCTGAATTGGTTGGACCCTTAGATCATAGAATTACTTTATTACATTCTTTCCCCCCTTGAAAAAGATTTTTATCCTAAAAAATACAGCTATATATATAACCGTAGGCAACCCCCGAGCCTCATGTTCTTAAACCAAAAGAACATGGCCATGTTCTAGAATTAGAAGAACATGTCTCATCTGTGTGGTGGGATCCCTGCCCAAATGATTCAAAATACTGTCCGCCTTTGCACGTTGATAAGCTGGCCAAAGTACAAAGTAGTGAATGAATAATATGGGGGGATCTAAAGACATCCCTGGCCACTTCATTGTGTCTCAATGTGCAATCTAAGCACAAACATATGAAATGGATGGATTCTTATTACTAGTCCATTTCTGAGCATGACTGGTGCATGGAATTTAGTAATTAGGATGGGATTTGTATCCCAATCAAGACTTTGAGAACTCTTGATTCACTTTAATTTGATTTCGAAAACTTAAAGTTTGGTTGATCCAAACATCTGACTTGGATGTTTGTACAATAGTTAACTCCAACCAATAGTTGCTTGATTTTGTCACCCGAATTGAGGACTACTTGATCCTAATAGGCTTGAACATCCTATGTAAACTATAGGAGAAATTTTTCCATTTACTTTGGATCAACCTTACTATATCTTGACCAAGTCAAGTTCAAAATAAAAATCCTCCAACTTAGGATATTGCTCTCAAAGACTTCAGCTAAAAGTTCTTAAGAATTGTCAATCTTCTGAGCAATTCCTAACTTCCTTGTTCTAGAGTATACTGAACTCTAGAAAGTCATAAGAGATATGCTAGTAACTGAAGCAAACCCAAATGAATAAGTCAATCTTGGACTTATCATTTTTTGAAGATTGAACTAGTTCTTGTACAAAACATCTATCTAGGTTTAATTTAATTACCTAGTTCCAATCAGCTAACCCAAGACTTTTGCAAAAGGAATGAGATACTATATCTGAGTCAATTCCAAAAGCTTTGGAAAGTGAAAGGAAATAACTAAAACTCTCTATAACTAATTCAAACTTCTAATATTTAAACTTGCTATGAGTCAAATACTTGATGACCCAAGACTTTAATTTCTGAATGATCGGTTTCTACAGGGTATTGATGCATTTATTTTTCTATCTTTAAGAGAAAGGATTCATAGAGTAAACCTAAACATCATCCAACCATAAGATACTAGTGTAGTATGTAACATCAGTGTGTCGACCCACTAAAGTTCTATTGATGAGTTTTTTACTCAAACAATGCTTCACTTGAGACTAAGATCATGCCTATATTCAATCTTTATGACTCCTTACTAGGAATGCAATTTTTGTGCATTACTTTGAGTCAAAGGATTGAATTTACCAAGTTACACTAGGAACTTGTGGCTTGACTTAATTAGTCTATTCCTTAGTTGAAAGGTTCACTTCAAAGTCAAAGTCTTACTCTTTCAGAAATTTATCAAATATTTCTAAATCATCAACACTTTAGCTTGAAGTGTTTCAAGAAGATCTTGGAAGTTAGTTACTTCGTATCTTCTTATGAACTTGATCTTGAAGTATCTTGAGATCATACTTTTATCCTCCTTGAATTAAAATTTATCCTTGGAAGTTTTAATTCCCTTGAAGATCAAATCTAACTTCAAGATTTATTCTAGGACCAAAAGATAATTATCATCCATGGTTTGATGTCCCATACCATCTTTCCTACATCAATCTGAATATAAAATCTGGTGTCCCATACCACCCTGTTTTATATTCATATTGATCTGTGAGTGATACTTATCTTAAAGTCTAAACATAGAGTACTTTTTCACTTCAACTTTTAAAACGAATTTTGAAGTTTCAGTCATTACCTCCAACTTCATAATCTAGGTTTTGATTCCTCTACACGATTGTTTTACGATATCGTGTTTTTCATATGAAACTTGAAAGCCTTTGATAGAATATCCATTCTTTTTTACTAAGGTTTTCAAAACAAAAACCAATTATCATTCCAAGTTCTTGAATTTATCAATTTCAAGTCTAATTGGTTATACTTGACCAATTTGTAGCAACAACAGCTTTTCCGTTCTTGTCTTTAGATTCCTTTCTAACAAAAGCTTTAAGTAGCTACCTCCAGGACTTTGTAGGAATCTTTTTAATGCTTAAGTCTAAGCATCCGCTCATGCTTTTGGATTTCACCTTTAAAAAACCCCTTTAAGGATAGGTAAACTTTATGTTTTACCTTCCATAGACTTAATTACCATCGACATGGTTGCAGGCTACATTCTTGGAATTTTTATTCCATTCAAACTTGGAACAGTTTTCTATTTCAATTGCCAATACTTGGGCAAACTTCACAGTAGTTCCAATCACAACTATGTGATACCAATGTAAAAGACTAAGAATTAGTTCCACCATGTGCTAGAGAGATGACTCTCCTCCCAACCTTCTCCTTGTATATATAGCTGCTCGAATCAACAAGGACCACCAATGTAACTAAAGTCCACAAGTGCATGTGCAATCTCCTCCACTTCCTTTCATATCTTCCACTAGAGTCTACTAGTTGTTGGAGTGTTCTTAACCACTGCTTTAGTACCTTTCACTAGAGTCCACTAGTGGTTGGTGTACTCACCACTCAGGTTAAGTCCACAGACTTAAGTTAACTCACCTTAACTTGAGTTAGAAGGCTTTAGAGATCCTTCGGCAAAACTCTCTCCCCATGCTCCCCATGGGGGTTGAACCCAAGACCTCCTCCTTCATAACCTTGAGACTTAACCACTAAGCTAAGTGGATCACTTGTTTACGAGAGCACATGGACTTATGCTTAAGACTAGTTTTGAGATCTTTGGCCATATACATGAGTGACCAAACGGTGTCTGATTTCAGAACTGTCTGAACCGGTCAGACCCTTAGATCATAAAATTACTTTTTTACACGTGTCTCTTTATGTGTGCATGTGTATGTGTATACATATGTGCATGCATACATGTATATATGTGTGTTTTTGCATGCTTGTGTGTGTGCCGATGTATGTGTGCATGTGAATGCATGTGAATGCATGTGTATGTGTATGTATTAATGTGCATTTGCATGTGTGTCTATGTAACTCTAGCAATGGCCAATACTTCTGTAAGCAAAGCCCCCCATGTTTTCCAAGAAAATTGAGTCTTCCGTCATGCGGCATTTTTCATTGTTTAAGTTATGTTTTACGACAGTAAAAAAGAAAACTGATATTGCTATACCATCCCTTTCCTTGTACTGTGCGTACTTTTGTTGTCAATGTTTCATATCCATTTTTTTCGTATGACCACAAGCTAATTAGTTAGGACATTCGATGAGCCATTTCATCGTTCACTCAGATTTGGCGATGACTCATACTAGTGTGTGCTTCGTAATTCTTATATCAATCTTTCCATAACCATTTTCGGGTATAAATGGAAGCTTCTCAGATAGAGAATTCGGTGGACCATGCTATCGTTCACTCAGCTTGTTGGTTTATGAAGGGTCCACTCAGTAGCACGCACATGCTACCATTGTTTTCTTCACTCACATTCGCATTCATCCTCGAAATCGTTGAAGATAAAAATAATAAGGATTCCACTACTGTAAAGCTGATCGACGTAGACTATACAAATCATTTATGCATATTTCTGAACATACTCGAACGCATTGCGAAAAGTCTGTTTCCTCCAAGTAGAATGTCACAAACTCAAATGTAAAAGAGCAAGTGGTTCCATGTTATCTTGGACCGTCTTGTCTCTCTATGTAAATATTCTCGCATTGGAAGGAATGCTTTTCTAACCCAAGGCACTGTGTCATCTTAACGTTTGATGAGAGAGAAGAATTCCATAGCTTTGGACATGGGTGGCGGAAGTTGATGTAACTACAACTAACCTCTCTTTGTCCTTTACTCATTCTTACATCACACAAGCGTGCTTTTTGCAACGAACGTTTTATTGGATAGGAATAACATCGCAATTGAAAATAAGGATATCAGGTCATAGTCTAGTGATTAGACCATGAAATTCAATGAAGGAAGGTGCCGAGTGGTAGTCTATTTCATTGATGTGCGTGAGCACCCTGATGACTATTAGGACACTTGGACACTTGTTTCCATCTTTAGGAAGCTATTTTCTCTCAGCTTGTATATTATACTCTCATAAATCTAATGAGCTACTTATCATCCCATTGTTCACTCAGCTTGTTGGTCTGTGAGGGATCCATCAGTAGCACACAGAACGACACACACAGATGTACTCCCCACATGCACATATTCATGTCATCTTCGACCGTCTTATCGCTCTGTGTAGGTAATCTTGCATTAAAAGCGATTCGAACTTATAAATGCCATTACACATGTATGAAGGAAGGCTTTTATGACCCAGTGCACAGTGGCAAATGAACTCTTCATGGTCTTGTCTTCCGGTGCTTGGAAGCAAGCGCTACTGGGTGAAACGATCGAATGTTCCTCAACATTGTGGAATTCTATAAGCGATGAGACCATATGGAAGATCTAAAAAGAGAGATGCATTTTTAACTTTGGAAACCCTTTTAAAGAGTGGTCGATTGAAAAATCTCTTTTTCTTTTAGGCAAAAGAATTTCCAATTGTAGGAATCCCCTACCTTTTAGACATCGTAAAGTTTTTTTTCTTTGAGAAGAACAAGATTAAAAGCAAGTGGGCCCCACATAACGGAGACGAGAGGATTATCAAACTGTTTTGTAAAGTCCTCTAAAAATGCATAGGCAACCCCTACTTTTTGAGATTCAAGGGGTCCCATGGGTAGGATTGGGAGGGTCACATGGGTACTAAGCTCATTCTTTTTTATATAAAGGAAGTTCGGCAATAGCCTACTCTCCCGGACTTGAATTAAATTAAGAAACAAAGGTACAATAGAAGGGGACTAGTGCCCACGGGACCCCCCAAATCCCACAAAGCAGGGGAAGCTTGGATGATTACTAGGTTGCAATACAAAGAAGGTTGATCACCCTCTCGTCGCCCTCATGCGGGACCCACTTGGGTTTGAGCTTGTTGTTGATCAAAAGGCGGACTTGATGGTGCCTGAAGGGGGGGGATTTCTTACTCTTGACAATCCTTTTGCCAAGGAGGAATAGAGATTTTTCAATCGACCACTCCCTGGGGGGGTCGCCGAAGTTGAGAGCACACCGCTCCCGCCAAATTTTCCACAGGACTTCCCCTCTGATCGCGTTCCAGAGAGCCGCAGAGCATCCAATCGCTTCACCCAAGAGGACTTGTTTCCAGCTAAGCTGTTTCTGAACTCTGATTTTCAGTCCAACCATCTGCCAGATTCTGTAGGAGTTGGGGCAAGTAAGGAAGATGTGTGGGACATCTTCGATTGCACGGTGGCAGCGTTTGCACCACGGAGGGATCCCACAAATTTTGCTTGCCTTATGGTTAGTCCAAATTCCTCGATGAAGAATTTGCCATAAGAGAACCGACTTCTTAATCTCTATAAGTGGGTGCCAGATACCCATGAATTTCATGTCCCACCGAAGCCGCGTCCAGGACAGGCACCACTTCTTGTTGAGGCTGATCTGGAGGTCAGTCGTTTCTTTGATGTTCGGGATTTTGAGTAGGCTATTCCCATTGTGCCATTTGAGACCACGCGCGTTCGGAGCATCATGTCCCATGAGGAGGCGAGTTTTGTGACGATCCCAAGCGAGGCATCTGCTTTGCAAGGTGTTCCATTCTTCGTAGGAGATGTTAATGCGAGGGTCGATATCCTCGTAGTTGATCCAACTGTTGGTGTCATGTTTTCAGAGGTGTTTCCATTTTTTGAATCCTTTGTTCCATAACTTCTTGGCATTTTGAATGTTCCACGACTCCACACTCCGGATGCCATGTATCGGAAACCAGATAGAGTCGTTTTGTCTGATTCCGGCCGCCCACTTCCAGTCCTCACTGATTCTTGTGAAGCTTTTGACTTTATTCCAGCCCTTCCATAGAGAGCATACGAGAGTGGAGCCTTTCGGGAAGACAGGAATCGGGGAGAATAGCAGGGTCATGATGTCAAGGTTCTTCCAGTTCGGGAACCCCGTGAGGGCCAATTCATTTTTGTTTCTGAAGATCAGCTTGGCCCACGAGGCCTCCCTATTGCACCAAGCTTTAATCATCCATTTGGCTGCCAGTTTGTTAGCCATGCACCCGATGTCCAGGATGCCAAGCCCCCCGCTATCTCTAGGGCTGGTGAAGATGGCCCATTTTATTTTAGGCACCCCCCTTCTGTTATGATCCCCCGTCCAAAGAAAGTTTCTGCAAATGCTATTCAGTTTGGACAGACCTTGCTCATTCGGTCTCCAGCAAGAAAGGAAAAAGATGGTAGACGAGAGGAGGAACGTGTTGATAACCATCGCCCGTCCAGCGAGATTGATTTGCATGCCTCTCCAGTAATTGAGCTTGTTTTCAAGTTTGGCCAGCACCCAGTTCCATCGCTGCCCCATAGAGACGCCAAACCCCAAGGGGATTCCAAGAAGCCGAAAGATTTGGCCCTGCGGAATGATTTGGCAGCCATGATCAATGAGAAGGCCAGGTTGATGTCCCACAATGGCCCTAAAGGCGGTCTTATTGTGGTTGATTTTGGATCCAGAGGCCTCACAAAAGGTATCAAGACACCTCCAGAAAGTCTCCAGGCTGGTATTATCATTGTGAACGAACGCGTTCATATCGTCGGCAAAAAGTCTCATGATGATTTGGCTGTGATCGTGAGGAAGCTGGAGGCCTTTGATATTGCCAGCCTCCACATGATGAGCCACAAGTCTGCTCAGCCCCTCAGTGGCGATGGCAAAGAGAAGGGGGGCAAGAGGGCACCCTTGTCTAATAGATCTTTTAAGATGGATCGCCTTCGAAAGTTTGCCGTTAACGTTGATTTGGGTCGTTGCGTTGCCGAGGAGGGTCGCGATCATCTTAGTGAATTTCTGACTACATCCGAGGTCTTGGAGCGACTGCAGAATATAGTCCCATTCTAGCCTATCGTAGGCTTTGTCAAAGTCGATCTTGAGGAAGATCACATCTTGATTAGACTCATTTGCAAATTGAATACCTTCCCAAATATCCATAATGGTTTCCAGGATGGACCTGCCTTTGATGAAACCTTTTTGGTCCTCACTAAGCCAAGATCTCAGGTGGCACGCAAGTCTATTGGCAATGACTTTGGCGACGATCTTGTATCCTGTTTGAAGCATGGTAATTGGCCGCCAGTTCTCGATTCTGTTTTTTTCCCCCTTCTTGTGAATCAGCTTGATGATTCCATTATTTATACAAGAAGGAAGAGCACCAAATTTTAGCGCTTCTTGCCAAACCATCCGAAGAGGGGTGGCAACCACCAGCTTGAAGGATTTATAAAACTCGTTAGTGAGTCCGTCGGGTCCCGGGCTTTTACCGAGAGGGAGGGCATCAATGACCTCAATGATTTCTGATTCAGAGATCGGGGCATGAAGCAGGGAGTGGAGGTTGGGCGGTATTCTCCGGGGGGAAACCCTAGAAATGGCAGCCATGCAGTCCCTTCTATGGTGGGAGAGGGGGTTCGAGGTTCCCAGGAGTCTCGTGAAGTGCCTTTCGATGATGCCAACATTATCTTCTTCCGAGTTGCATACATTGCCATGTGGGTCTAGCAGTAGGGGAATCGTCTCTCTGTTGTGTTTCCTTTTAAGGATACTGCACATCTCTTTGGTGGGTTTGTCGGCTTTTCCAGCCCACCACTCCTTGAAGAAGATTTGCAAGTTTTTCCTTTGTATTTCTTCCTCGTATCTCAACGCCGCTCTGATTTCGGAGACCTTTCTGGGCTTGGTGTTTTCC
This sequence comes from Ceratopteris richardii, assembly GCA_020310875.1. Classification (NCBI taxonomy): domain Eukaryota; kingdom Viridiplantae; phylum Streptophyta; class Polypodiopsida; order Polypodiales; family Pteridaceae; genus Ceratopteris; species Ceratopteris richardii. The sequence goes on along the minus strand of CM035430.1, from coordinate 67,382,492 downwards.
TTTGTTTACTTCCTCCTCGAGTCTCCAGAGTCTGTGGTAAAGCGCTTCCCTACGAGCCCGCCGCACAGTCTCGAGCATCTTCTTAGTTCTGATCATGATCTTGCGAGACTTGTCGACCACACTTCTCCAGCACTTGGCTGGGGCCAAGCCAGAGGCGAACGCCACCTTCCACACATCGGCAATCTCTTGATGGACGGAGGGGAGAGAGAAGGTGGAAGCGTTAGCATGGAACCACGGAGCCTTGTGGGTCCCGTTGGGAGGTTGAAAAGTGATAACGATCGGGTAATGATCAGAGATGGTGAGGTCAGTACGTTGCGTGATGGAAGGGTGGCCCCACAGATGAGTAAAACTCTGAGAGATGTAGCATCTATCAAGTCTAGCTTTCCTCAGATCCTCGCCCGCTTGTAGATTCGACCAGGAAAAGCCATTCGAGTCTTTGAATTCGACCAGATCCAAGTGGAGTTTGGTCATGTCCCACGTTTCTTTCTCCCGACTGTCGATGACCCTTCCCTTGCCCATCCATCTGTCCATAGGGTCCTCCACCATGTTGAAGTCTCCACATATAAGCACGTTGTGGGGAAGCGAGTCAAGAGAAGTCCAAGTGTTCAGCCTCTCCAAATCCCCGTTAGGGGCGTACAAAGAAACCATAGTAACACAGAGGGGAGCACCAAAAGAAACCGCAATCCAGCGGTGATTTACATCTTCAATGGAGTTCTCAAGCTTTTCAAGCCAGGGTTGTTTAACACCGATAGCCGTTCCACCGGATCCCCGCTGGTGCTTTGTAGGGATCCACACATGGGCCGAGGAAACCTGTCTGAGCCGTTTCAGAAGGTCTTCTCCGTCAATTTTAATCTCTTGAATGCATATAATGTCTGGTTTTAAGCTAATGTCGCGGAGCCATTGACCGATGATGGCCGCTCTTGAGGGGTCGGTTAGCCCCCTAGCATTTAGCGAGATGACAATCATTTTTGTGTTGATCCCTCTTTGCGGGAGGGAGCCTTGTCCTTTCTTCTCTTGGCTTCATCTTTCTTTTTCGCTGGGATCTGATCCCGACTTAGAAATCGGTTCTTATGGGGGCTTTTCCAGGATAACTCCAAAGGCTGTTTCCCTTTGCGGGATGCCCCCCGCTGGGGAGAATTGGGCCCCGTGCTCGGCATCGTTTCCGGGATCGTCGATCCAATGATGGAACTTTCACTGTCCATGTTGTCTTCATTATTAGTAGTGAAACCATCTTCTTTGCTTGTAGTGTAGCCCTCCTGGGGGGTTTCTTTGTTGTCAGGGATCTCTAGGGCTTCGTCGTAGTTGTCTACCTCAGGTGGCTTCCCACCTGGGTAGTCGAGCTCGTTGATCTCCTTTCCAAGATTGCAATACAAATTGCTGTGTGGGGAAATTGGCAGGTTGTTCCTCTCACGTTGGCCCTCGGACTTCTTTTCCTTCTTCTTCTAACTTCAGTAAAGCCATCGGCATCAGCTTGTGGATTAAGGAGGCCCTTGCCTTCCCCTTCCTTGGTCAAGTGGGTCAAATCGTCAGAGTTGTCTTGAGCAGTTTTGGAGGCTTCTTGAAATCGCTTGTTTTTTTGCCTGAGAGGGCAGTCTTTAATCCTATGACCTTGCTGGCCACAACGAAAGCACGTGTTGGAGAGGTTTTTGTAGGTGATATCCTGCTCCCAAACATCTCCTTCACCCATGTCCACTTTGATCGTTGTTGGAAGCGGCGAACTGAGGTCGGCCTCAACGCAGATTTGTGGGTGCCATCTAGCATTGAACGAGTGTCTTGCACCCTCATAGATGAGACCACCAATGTCTTCTCGTGAAGCCAACGGCTTGCCGATAGGGGAGACAATGTCCCACACGAAGTTGTACAAGAAGTATGGGAGGTTAGGGAGCTCAACCCAAAGAGGGTACCGAAGTGATTTCGATTTGTCGGGGGTAAAGTCCGGGGACCATCTGAATAAGCACAGGGTCGTCCGACCGAGCTGCCAGGTGCCAACGCTTAGGGCTTGGAACGCCATCTCTTCATTTTCAAAGACTAGCAGCATGTGGTTTGCTGGTAAGAACTGACATTTGCTGACAATTAGTCCTCGAGGGAACCACTCTTTTCGAAGCCATTGTCGCACGATTTCGAGCGGGGGCCTAGGGCCAAACACTTGGCCGACGAGGCAAACTTTCTTGAGCTCCTCCTGAGCAGACAGAACTGCGGGTCTACTGAGGGATACGACGGGGGATTCAGCACTTTCGGATGCCCCAGGGGCAGCACACGACCCCCCCTCCAGCAGAGCGGCCAGGAAATCGGTCTCCCCAGGGGGAGGGGCCCTATTACTTTTCACGAGAGAGGAAGAAGCCACATCCATGGCCAAAAGTAACTTGCACCACACTTACTCTTCAAACCCAAAGGCAGGCCCCTCCAATCATGGAGGAGAGACTGACCGCAGACCAGGGAGATATGGAAGCCAACCACCCCAAAAACCAAGCACTAAGCTCATTCTCTTGTATAGTTGTTTCCTATTAATTAAAGCTTGGGAGAATAGGCAATCGACGAACTTCCTTTTGGAAAAAAACTCTTGATGGGCGAAGAACCACATAAATCTAGAGATGGATAAAGGAAATTGCTGTGCCTACAAGTAGATCCCTCAGCTTTTACCTCTGATCATTCTTTTTTTGTTCCTTGAATAAGTCTTTAAAATATACTAATTTAAAATATATTAAAAGAATACAAGATACAAAAGAGAGACATTCTTTAAAATATACTAATTTAAAATATATTAAAAGAATACAAGATACAAAAGAGAGACAAAAAGAGATATAAGGCGGGCACTGTTTATTTCCCCTTCAAGAGGATCCAACAGATTCACTAAGTGGAGCACAAAATGCTGATGGTCTTTTCATCTCTTTTTGTGTGGTAGCCGATTGCTTTTGAGATTGTTATTTCAGAAACAAGCATCTTATGGTGTTTAAAAGGAGGGGAGCTCTCAACGTTCCTAATTCTTTTATGAAGGAAGGTTAATTAGATAACACTAGATGTACTACTCTTTGGCTGACCTACCAAAGTTAGTATTGCATATTTTCTTTCAAGTTCTCCACAATGCATTCCACAATGCTAACAAACAGCCAATAGCCAAGAAATCTTGTTTCAAAACTAATCAATGGATCGAACAAGAGGATATCCAAGTGCCCCTTCCAAATAAGTAAATTCTTTAAACAACAGAAGAAGAGATGATCGATGTCTTATCTTGCTCCTGACATCTTTTACACCATGATATGACACTACATAGTTTGGAGGCCCTACTATGGAGAATCTTGGCGAAGAAGCGGAAGTCAATGCTAGATCACTTCAAACATCAATTTCCCTATGATCCAATATCAAATAATGTGCCACTTATTGTTGATATTCTGATGATAATTCAGAGTTCTATTGAATATCTAAGCATGCATGATGGCATGTTGACTATGCCCAATGCCCCTCTAGTGGGGAGCAGGGGCTCAACCCTCATGTGTTGTGTATACCTTCCTACCAGCCATGGTAGGATCATCTTGGCCTATGGGCCTGTTGAGCCCATAAAAGTCATGTTGGTCAAAGTCAACTGCAGTCAAAGGCAAAAGATCAAAGTCAATTGGTCAAAGTCAACAAGACCAAGGTCAAAGTCAACAGGTGCAAAGTCAAAGTGCTAAAGTGCAGGTGTCAAAGTGCACAGGTAGTGCACAATTAATTGTCCACAAAGGGTAAATTGGAGAAAGTGGGTTGCAGGTTGCAGAGGTATTTTCTCTAATTTCCCTAAGGTTCAAAGTGTTTTTTAAAGTATTTTGGAAGGTACAAGTGAACCCCCTCTTATTTGCAAAAGTGAAGACTTAAAAGGAAATGCGAAGGTATGTGAAGCGGCAACGTATGCACAGGTGAAAGTATGACCGCCCATTAAAATTTTTTGGTTTTAGTCTAAAGTCACTACAGGACAAAACAGTGAGTCGTTGGTTGCCACTTGTAAAGACAATCTTGGGACATCAAAGTGAGCACCAAGATACTATTCAGTTAGGAGCGTACGTGATCGACACACTCAAATCAAGGCAAGGACCATTCTTGGACCAGTCTTAGAGTAAGCAGGAGAAGCATAGTCTAAGGGAAGCAAGAAAGAGAAGTGCAAGAGTCACCAGTGTGCAACGCAGAGAAGTGGAGTTGAAGGAGTGCATAGAGAGTGACTAAGGGATTGTGCAGAGAGTGCTAAGCTAGTCCCCCAAGGATCTCAAGGTCTCTTTGCAGTGTGCGCGTGCCGACAGAAGGTATTCATTCCTCCCCCTTAGTGGAAGAATGGTGCAAGGTGTGCACAAGGATAAGCTTGAAGCAGGTGGAGGTCTGGTGCAGAGGAGGCCGACGGCAAGAAGACTTTGGGATATTAGGTATTTGTAATTGAGCACTCTGGGGATTGTGCACAGAGGTATTGGCTTGTATTGTGCTTCAAACATTGTAATTGTTTTACTGTAATCAATCGGCAGAGGCTTCGCGGTGTATTTTCTCTTCTTGTCTCTTCCTTTTTCTCCTACAAACCCTCAAACTCCTTCTTGTCCAAGAATCCCCCAACAAAATTTGGCACGCACGGTGGGACATCCAAGGAGATTTGAGCTTAGGAGAAACCAAGTGCAAAGTATAGCAGAGGTCACGTGTCTACAGTGCTACTTCGTCAAACAAAAGGTAAATATTCTTATCAAGTGTCTCATATTCAGTGGGCTATGAGCTACTCATGACCGCAACCCGGTCCCAAACATTGAGGGTCACCTGCAAGTAGACAAGAAGGAAGGTTGTTAGAAGGTCCTCTAGTCCACTATCTTCAACCTCATCAGTAAAGAGCATGGCGGGTCAGGTAGACTTGGAAACTTAATCTCTAGATTAAATATAAAGTTTCCTTCTTTCAAAGGCCTAGCTCAGGAGGATCCGGATGAACACATTAGAAGGTTTTTGGCACTATGTAAGACTAGAGGCTTAATGGGTAGGGAGGATGCCTTTTTGATTCTCTTCCCTGCCACATTAGAGGGATTAGCAGATAAGTGGTTCAGCCAGTTTGCTGAAAACCATTTTACGACTTGGGATGTGATGAAAGATGCATTTAAACATCAAGTCCAGCATGGCAACACTGCGGAGATCATCGTAGAAGAACTAGAAAATTTGAGATTGGGTCCAGGAGAAAAGTTCCCAGAGTTTGTGACTAGGGCCAAAGCACTAATGGCTAAATTGCCAGATCCACCACACGATTTTTTTGTTAAGAAATGGTTAGCTAAGCCCCTACCAGTGGCCACCCAATGCAAAATAAAGGAATTAGTGTTACCTACAGCCTCCATAGAGGAGTTCATCAACACAGCCACACGCTTGGAGCAGATAAGGCACCAGTATGGAGCAACTTCTTCCCAACCAACATATGGTACAAAAATGGAGGATCCAGTGATCCAGCTAAGGAAGGAGCTGGAGGGCTTAAAAAGAAATAAGCCCTACAAAGAGGAGGAGAATGTTGTTGCTCAGCTAAGAAGGGAGATTGAAGCACTAAAGCTCCAAAAGGAGGAGGAGGCCCAAGCAGAGGAATTGGCTTAGCTGCGACAGGAGCTGCAGGAACTCAAAGGGAGTGGCATCAAGAGTGGGCTTTGGTGTTCCATGTGCAGCAAGCAAGGTCACATAGTAAGTGAATGTCCTCTGTTAAGTGTGACTTGCCAATTATGCAGGAAAGTTGGCCATGAGGCCCATGAATGCCAATCAAGGGGAATGCCTGCAACAACATACTGGACACAAGGAGGACCCCTACCACCAGCAAATGTGATGGCAGCTGCACCCAATCAAGGTAACACTTATAACCCTAGACAGAGGGATAATTTTGGAAATGGGCCTATCATTAGGCAAAAAAGTGGACCTTGCATGGGCCTTGTAAGGATTCCTAATTTTTAGGAATTAAAGAGCTTAAAATTGAGATTAGCAGGGCACATGAAACCATTAGTGGTTTGAAGAATAAAATATTATTTGATGAAGAATTGAATGAGAACTCTTAAATCGTGCGCATTCTTGACCTTCGGATATATTTCATCAACGGTGTGTGTTAAAAGTTTTGAAAAGTAAGAGAGAGAGGGCGTCAGTTTTCGTGGGAGTGTCCCCACTAGCTTGAACACTCTCTGCAGCTTTTTTGGCCATTAGATTGGATGAGATCCAACGAACGGGTGCAAATCATGCTGATCGCAAATCGGGGAAGAACTGTAGCCTTTAGATCATCATGCTTATCCGATGGCCATCGTTAAAAGGCGCCAAGCTCTTCAATGGGGCCAATGTGAACCATTGATAATGGCTCCATCCAAAGGTTGTAGATGAGAGTGCCGTTTCTTCACGGAATTCAAATTAGATTGTTCGATCTTGAGCTCGATCCAATGGCAAAGAGAGATCCGCGCAATCTGTCATCATTACTCTGATCCAAACCGTTTATTCTAAAGGAAATCCAAGGGTACATGATCAAAGTAACCTTGACTTTTGCTATTTTTTCTTAGCCTTTAGATCTCTCAAGCAATCTAACGGCTGTGAATGATTCGAAATCCTTTCAAAACCACACTCAAAAGGAAAACCATGAATTCTACCTAGTTTTTGCATATTTGACCACACAAAAACAAGGGAACCCTATGCCTAGTCTATGTGATTAAGCCACTAGACTGTGTCCACCACCCTCTTCTCATTGGTCCATCACTAATCACCCTTTAATCCAAAAGGCCCAAGGAGGGTTCATTTTTTTCCCTAATGGAAGGCCAATTATTTGTTTCAGATGTGGAGACTGTGGGCACTATCAAAGTAGGTGCACTCTCCCAGAAAATGCCCCTCCTTGCAGAAATTGCCAAGAGGCCAGAGACCACTATACAAATTGTTGTCCTAAGAATCAAGCCTCTTCATCCGGGCCCCATATTCAAATGATTTCTGTACACAAAGAAGAAGTGTTAGATCAGGTCAATATGCCATCTCCATCTACCAGGGTGGTGCATTTAGAAGAAATTGAATCTTTTACGGTGCAGACAAGAAGCAAGGGGAAGGCTCAAGTGGAAATAGGTCAAGAATGAATGATTAATGGATTAAACAGAGACAAAGGTGTGTCTGAAGACAAAGCCACCACAAGTGCAGATACAAGGCAAAAAGAAAATTTCACAGGTACCAGTGATGCCATTGAATATGCATTCAAGAGGGCTCATGAGGAGTTTGATAAGTCAAATGCATCCCATGCTCTTAAGGAATCAGAAGCTTCCAGACTGCTCAAGTCCATGAAAAAGGAGGTTAGTATTTTTTATTTAATAAAGATGGATGGGAAGTTCAGGTCAGAACTCTTGCAGATAATTGATGAAATGTCCACAACAAGTTTAGTGGCAAAGGATGTTGTTATGCATAAAGATAAATGTTTAGGGGAAGCACCCCTCACAGATTACAAGAGCCCTCGGCTAACAGTCTCTATTAAAGGTCATGAGTTTCAAGGAGTTATTGTGGATGGTGGTTCTGACATTAACTTGATGCCTGAATATACCATGAAAAAGATTGGACTATACCCTTCACGACCTGCCAACTTCACTGTAACAATGGCAGACCAAAGCATAGTAAGGCCTATGGGTGTGGTCCCTGGAGTTCCAGTCAAAATACAAGGTACCATCTTTAACTTGGACTTTGTTGTTTTAAGGCTGCCACAGGTAGAAGGAAGTTTCCCCCTGTTAATTGGGAGACCTTGGTTAAGGCATGCCAATGTGTTGCATGACTGGGGCAAGGACACAATGTGGGTAAAGCAGGAGGGAAAAGAGTTGCAGCAGATAATTTTAGAAGAAGGACCAGACAATCAGAGAAATACTAGTATGATGCAGACAATTGGTATTTGTATGGAAGAAGAAGTGGGACAACCCAGAAGCAGATCTATTTGAAGGAGTAGATTTATATGAAGATGAAAACATGTTGGCTTGGCTCCATGTAGAAGACCCATCTTCCTGCTATGGAATTTTCCCAAACTCAAGTAGAGAAGAAGCATATGAAGAAAAAGAGGAAATCACTCAGTTTGAAACAGTCTCAGTCAAAGGCCATGGAAAAGAGAAGAAAAGCAAAGTCCTTAAGTGCAGTCGTGATGAAGATGCTTCAAATCATATGTCAATGGCCACTGTTTTGTGGATACTGGTACGGATATCATCTATTGTGTCAATTTTTATGATAGTAAGTGCAAGGCTTTACAATGATGTGGACGGAGTACCTGCAAGTCTTTGGAAACAAAAGATGCAGTATGGAGGAGATAATATTGTACTGAAGGATTTAAGGTGGGTCTATCAAAGCGTCAGCATGCCCAAAAACAAGATAAAACAAATGAAGTGCAACACAATTGAAGGTTATGGAGGAGTTTTTCGGGGTCAACATATAAAGATCATGGCTAAAGGCCTATCATCAAGCCACATGAAGAATTATGGATCACCTAGAACCTGCAAAATTTGTCCAGGTTATACATAGTCTTTTCTCGTCATTTTTACTTAAGTTTTAGTAGTTTTCTTTATCCATTTCATGCTTGTTTCTTGAGTTTTTAGCAAATTTAACAGCCATTTCATCAACTTTGAAAAGGTACAATTTTTGGAATTTTTAGGAATTTTTCAAAATTTTTTAGAATTTTTTCTAGCATTTTTCTCCTTTTCACGTGTCTTTTTCTTGCCACATTTGGGGAATAAAGGAAGCTCTCTGTGGTTTTTGAGTGAAGAAACTGGCCTAACACTCTATGAAATTTTTTCAGAATTTTTTGAAGATTTTTTGGATTTTTTCTTCAAATTTTTTGGATTTTTAATGTATTTTTCTTTGATTTTTTGAAAAAAAAAAGGGCCCCCCAGGGCGTTTTCTTTTTTTTGCAAAAAAAAAAAATCCCCCCCCCCCCCCTCTCCCCCACCCCCACCGACCAACCCCTCACCGACCATTTCCCCCCCCCCCCCCTCCCCCTCCCCCCCCCAACCCCCCCTCCCCCAACCCCCCCTCCCCCCCCCCCCCCCTCCACCCCCACCGACCAACCCCTCACCGACCATTCCCCCCCCCCCCCCCCCAAATTTATTTTTTACTTTTCTTTTGTTTATTTTCTTATTTTTTATTATTTTATTATTTTTATTTTTAATTTTCTTATTTATTTTATTTCTTTTTCTTTTTATTTTTATCTGTATGGGCATTCACAAAAAAAAAAATTGTATTATTATTATTTTTTAATTTTTATGGCTCAAAGCTTTTGGCTCTGGATCATGCCTCGATTGGCCGTTTTTTACAAAATGGAGTCATTTACATGTTTTTTGGCACCTCTGGATTCAATTTTTGTATTAATTTTATCAAAATCACACCTTTTCTCTGACTTTTGGTCAAAACTCACATGTTTTGAACAAATCAATCACATGTTTTTATTTCCCCACATTATCCACATGGTCTATTCTCACCTTGTCTTAACTTATGTTTCATAATCTCCCGCATGCACCCTCTGTAGCTCTACTGTTTGAACATTTTAACCCTCTCCAGACCCCATCATCCTACCCCATGCCCTACCTTTATCAATCTGCCAGCCACAACCTTAACCCTCCCTATCCCTTCAATCCCCGCCCCTCAGCCCTCCCCTCCACCCACTTTCTACCCTCCCATTGCAACCCTTTGCTTTTCCATGGCGAAATCCAATTTTTTCTCTAGTTGCTGGTTCTATCCTTCTTTTGGTGGAATTGGTTGCTGCTCAGATGTCCTCTTCGAGTTTTTGTAGCTCTCTTATCATGGTGTCCTATCTGCTCAGAGTTTTGGCTGTAGCTCTCCGGGACGGAGAGCACATTAGGTGGTGGGCAACTGTTGAGCCCATAAAAGTCATGTTGGTCAAAGTCAACTGCAATCAAAGTCAAAAGATCAAAGTCAACTGGTCAAATTCAACAAGGCCAAGGTCAAAGTCAATAGGTGCAAAGTCAAAGTGCTAAAGTGCAGGTGTCAAAGTGCACAGGTAGTGCACAATTAATTGTCCACAAAGGGTAAATTGGAGAAAGTGGGTTGCAGGTTGCAGAGGTATTTTCTCTAATTTCCCTAAGGTTCAAAGTGTTTTTTAAAGTATTTTGGAAGGTACAAGTGAACCCCCTCTTATGTGCAAAAGTGAAGACTTAAAAGGAAATGTGAAGGTATGTGAAGCGGCAACGTACGCACAGGTGAAAGTATGTCCCCCCATTAAATTTTTTTGGTTTTAGTCTAAAGTCACTACAGGACAAAACAGTGAGTCGTTGGCTGCCACTTGTAAAGACAATCTTGGGACATCAAAGTGAGCACCAAGATACTATTGCAGTTAGGAGCGTACGTGATCGACACACTCAAATCAAGGCAAGGACCATTCTTGGACCAGTCTTAGAGTAAGCAAGAGAAGCATAGTTTAAGGGAAGCAAGAAAGAGAAGTGCAAGAGTCACCAGTGTGCGACGCAGAGAAGTGGAGTTGAAGGAGTGCATAGAGAGTGACTAAGGGATTGTGCAGAGAGTGCTAAGCTAGTCCCCCAAGGATCTCAAGGTCTCTTTGTAGTGTGTGCATGCCGACAGAAGGTATTCATTCCTCCCCCTTAGTGGAAGCTTGGTGCAAGGTGTGCACAAGGATAAGTGTTATGAAGGGAGTCCATGTAGAAGAAATAGTGTGAACCATCTCTTGGGCTCCATTAGAAGGGCACACACATGAGTGCCATGTGGCACTCATGTGAGAGGCCACAGTATTTACTCCAATTAAGGAGTATTAACTCAAGAAGGGGGGTACACGGCTGGGCGGAAGTTTTCATCTCTGGATCTCCGTGCGTCTATTCAAATTCGGCGAGTATCTTCAGTAGCACTCCAAAAATGGAGGCGATCAAAGGGAGCAATTATTACACTGGTATCAGAGCAGGTGAGCATGCGCTTCAAGGCATCGACAGACCCACGAAGGAGTAGTTAACCCACAAACGTGGTCAACGACCGGCAGTGCACACGCAGGAAGCCAGAAGCTACAGCCACGATACTCTCCCTCCTTCCTCCCTCTTGGATGAGGAATATCGAGTGAAAGCATCATATATATGCTTAGGTTCGGTGCTCAAAAAGGTTCATGTGGGATAAGTCCCTTCGCCATCGTCGACTGCTGAAGTCTATGGAGAAGACTTTTTGAGAGCACAAGAGGTATTACTAGGATTAAATTCGAGATTTTTGGCAAACTTTGGGGAAGAAGAAAATACATTTTGGATCAAAGTTTTGAGAAAGTCATGATGTATAAATGTAATACGGGCTGTGGAGAAGGGTTATGGGTCTTGGGTTTTCCTTGAAAAGCTTCAGTCCTTGAGTTTGGAGCTCTTCAAAGTCTCTACTTCAAGATGGTTAGCATTTTCACTTCCCATCGGTGACATACCCGACTTCTCCGCACCATAGCTTCCTCATACGATATCGGATTTCAAAAATCTTGGTCATGTTTCAAAGATACATTCCTAAGCTTCACTCAGGAACCATTGATGTTGGATTTGGACGAGATTTGCCGCACCAAAATATCTCTGCAGCACTTCAGCAGGAACTAGGCACCCACTCCCGGGCCTAGCTTTTCGTCATCCGGACTCCAAATCCACTTTTTTCACTTGGGATAGTCTCAAATCCTTGAAGTATAGGTGTTGGGCAGCAATTTGTGGACTGGTGAGAATTGCTACATTTCTAAAATTGCTCAATTTCACTCAGTTTGCCCGATTGGGGCTTTTCCCATGTGTTTTTGGCATTGTTTTGGATGGTTTATGGTGTTTAGAACCTCCCCGGACCAAGCGGACATTTCCAATTTTCTTTTGGGCCTGGCGAGGATTCAAAATCAGCAGCTTGAAGCATCAAGGACCACTTGGATTTCGCTTCCGCAGCTCTACTTTGTAAAAGGGAAGTGCTCTTGTGATATATTTCTCTTCTTCTTGCATATTTGAACTTTACTTCCATTCATTTTCATACACTCTAGTTAGCAAACGGGGGAAGGGTACTTAAACAAGGAAACTAAAGGCAAACGAGTAGTTGAGACCACTTCTCCACCTAAAGAGCAACTAGAGGATCCTGATGCTAGAATGGAAGAAGTAGAATTAGGGCAAGAAATAGAAGAGAACTTAGAAGAGAAAGAGCCTTCACATGAAGAGTACACTTATGAAGAGCTTATAGATGAATTTGTCACTCGTGACCAATTCAGAGATTTGAAAGAGCAAAACCTTAAATTAGAGAAAGATTTAGGTAGCATCACATCTCTTATACAGCAGCTTAAGTCTCAAATGATCTCACTTGAGACTAGTGTCACCTCTTTCCTAGCTAGGAAGGAAAGAGAGACCCCTCCTATTCCTCTAGAGATTACTAGGAAAGAGACTTCTCTTCCTAGTAAGCACAAAGGAGAGAGCTCTAGGGAAGCTCCTCTCCTGAAAGACTTGAAGCCACCTACCTTTACCGGGGATGACCAAGACAGGAATAAGGATGCAATCTACACTTTTTTACAAAAGTGGCATGATTTGCATCAATTGAAGGGCACCCCACCTGAGTATCGTGTGCTAGAGGCTAGTTTCTCTCCCTCGGCCCGCGTGCTTATAAGTGGTGGATGAGTCTTAAGGAGGCGAACTCTATCCCTATTGACTGGACTCAGTTTGAGACTCTTTTTCTAAAAGAGTTTCTTCCTGAGAATGAAGAAGAGAGGAATTGGGATGAGTGGGATAGGATTACTCAAAGAGGCAGGCCTCTTTCAGTCTATCTATCCCACTATAGAGAGATCATTTTGAAACTTAAGGGTTTAGATGATTTTCAGAAGACCAGAGGGTTTGTTAGGGGCTTCGATAAAGCCATAAAGAGGGAAGTCAGGAGGAATGCGCCTAAGACGTTTGAGGAAGGGATCAAATATGGACAGATATATGAGGACCATAACTGTCCTCAGTATACTCCTATGGAGACGGATCAGCCCCTCAAGCCCCTTAGTACGACTAAATTTAAGAAGAAGTTGCCTTTTGGGAAAAACAAAGTTTTTATTAAAAAAAAAGATCACAAGGGCCTAGACTATCCACAGACTAGTTTGAGAAGGCCAAAAGGGAAAACCTGTGTTTTAGGTGCCTATCTCCTAGCCATTCACAGTGGAACTGTCCACTCAATAAGGGCGAAGAAAAGAAAAAGGGACCAGAGTCTAGTACGGCCCCTGAAAAGGGCAAAAAGGCGGTCCACCTAGTGCAGACCCTTCCTATTCATGGCAGCTCTAGCTGCAAGGGAGTGGAGGTGATGCACGAGGATATAGAGCACACCTGTTGTTTGACTCAGTCATTGTGGTCACCGTAGTTTGGACCACATGACTTAGTTAAACTACATGGTAGTGTATACGGGACCAGGGTGCGGGTCATGATAGATGATTCTGCCACTCATTATTTCATAAACTATGCTTTGGTCAAGAAATTAAAGATTCCCCAGCAGCCTAGTGCACATAAATACGTTGTATCTATGATGCAAGGGCAAGATAAAAGAATATGGGATACTATGGTATCCAATTTGGAAGTCAAGATGCAAGACTATACAGATTATATGGACTTCCAAATTATGAATATGGAGAGGATAGATCTAGTCTTAGGAAGAGAGTGGTTATGGGGGTTGGGAGACACACTTAAACGCAGCTATCAAAACAACACACTCGAGTTTGAAAAGAATGGAAGTAAAGTTTGTATTCAGGGAGAGAGAGATGTACCTAGTGCACCTCTCATTTCATCATTAGAGTTGTATAGTCTCTGTTATTCATAGCATGTACAAGACATGTTTTTATTGTATAGTCATGATATGGAGCATTGTACAGACAGCTCATCTGATGTATATTTTCATGCTATGAATGTAAATATGAACAGGACTTTCTACTATTCTTTTTTGCAAGAGTGTGTGGTTAAAAGTTTTAAGAATCTTATGTTTGAGTACAGAGATGTTTTTCCCACTAACTTACCTAGAGGGCTACCACCTGAGAGAGGGGACATTGACCATGCCATAGAGGTTGTTACTAACACTAACCCTATTAATAGACCACCTTATAGGCTTAGTGTTTCTCAGCATGAGGAGGTTGAGAGGCAATTACAGGATTATTTAGATAAAGGCTTCATCAAACCTAGTAACTCACATGAGCATCGCCAATGCTCCTAGTTAAAAAGAAAGATGGCTCTATGAGATTATGTATAGACTATAGAGCACTTAATAAGGTAACTATAAAAAATAGATTTCCAATGCCTAGGTTGGAAGATCTATTTAATCAGTTACATCAAGCTAGGTATTTTACCAAGCTTGACCTTAGATCAGGATATCATCAAATCAGGATTAGGGCAAAGGATGTCCCTAAGACTGCATTTAGGACTAGATATGGGCACTATGAGTTTTTGGTGATGCCTTTTGGTCTCACCAATGCTCCTGCCACTTTCATGAAACTCATGAACAGTGTTTTACGGCCTTATCTAGGACACTTTGTAGTAGACTTTTTGGATGACATTCTGATCTATAGTGCATCAGAAGAAGAGCACTTGGAACACTTGAGGAAAGTATTTCAAGTGCTAAGGGAAAATTCGCTCTTTGCTAAGGATTCAAAGTGTGAATTTTTCAAAACAGAGGCTAGATACCTTGGGCATATAGTCTCCTGGGATGGAATCCAGATGGATCCTGAAAAAGTACGGGCTATTATGGAATGGCCACATCCACGGAACTTGGAAGAGCTGCAGATCTTCCTAGGTTTATCAGGTTTCTATCGAAGATTCATTAAGAATTATGCCAAAATTGCTGTCCGGATGACAAAACAGCTTAAAGGGAAAGGGAAAGCCTTTCATTGGGGAGACGAACAGAAGCAAAATATGGAAAAGTTGAAAGTAGCAATTGCTACAGCTCCACTTTTACATATAGCAGATCCCAACAAACCATTTGTGGTTGAGACTGACGCGAGTGATTTTGCTATAGGAGCGGTTTTAGTTCTGGATGGTCGACCAGTAGCTTTTGAGAGCAAGAAACTAGAACCGGCTTAGAAGAATTACTCCGTCTATGAGAAGGAGTTGTATGCAATAGTCCATGCTTTGAAGAAGTGGTATCATTATTTATATGGTGCAAAAGTCACGATAGTGTTTGATCAAGAGAGCATTAAGTGGCTCTCTAATCAAATAGACCTTAAAGGTCGTAAGGCCCGATGGGCAGAGACCCTTCAAGAGTTTGATTATGAGCTTAGGTATAGGAAGGGAAAGTTTAATGTAGTGGCTGATTCACTTAGCCACATGCCTATGCTCAATGGACTGAGTTTTACTCAGATCACTAGTGAGCTACTTGAGTCCCTTAGAGGAAAATGTAGGCTTGATCCTGCATATTCCGAGATTTGGGAAGCCATAGAGAATGGGGATCGTGATATATGGGTTTCCAGTGAGCATGGAGTATCGACGGGTACTCAAGAAGGATTCAAGTGGAAGAATTACAGGGTCCATGATGGATACCTGTTATATAAGGGTAAGGTGTGTGTCCCTAGAGATCTTGAGATGAGACGGCATATTTTATATGAGTGTCATGACACACCTAGTGCGGGACACCTAGGAATTAACAAGACTTATGATCTTGTTAAGAGGCAGTTTTATTGGCCTAGACTTCATAAGGACGTCCTAGAGTATGTGCTTAAATGCAATAAATGCCAAGTCAACAAAGCTGAGAGATTGAGGGTTGGAGGACTACTCCACCCATTGGATATTCCTAATGGGAAGTGGGAGAGTATCTCCATGGACTTTATAGTCGGATTACCTAAGACCCAGAGAGGGCACGACTCGGTCTGGGTAATTGTGGATAGGTTAACCAAAATGGCTAGGTTTGTTCCGACACGTACCACAGTGAAGACACCAGAGTTGGCTAGACTCTTTGTAGAGAACCTATACCAGTTATATGGTCTTCCTTTAGACATTGTTTCCGATCGGGATAGGAAGTTTACTAGCCACTTTTGGAGAGCGGTCTTCAAAAGTTTGGATACAAAGCTTAGCATGAGTACGACCGAGCATCCATAGTCGGATGGGCAAACAGAAAGGGTTAACCAAATCCTAGAGGATATGCTTCGAGCATATGTAAATGAAAGGCAAACTAATTGGGAAGATTACTTACCTATAGTAGAGTTTGCATATAATAGTGCCAAGCACTCTTCCACTGGGCATAGTCCATTTATGCTTATGTATGGGTTTCAGCCAAGAGCTCCTTATGCAGTAGGCTTGCAGAATGAAAAAGTTCAAGCTGCAAAGGACTTCTTGGAAGAGATGAACGATATGCTTAGACTTGCTAAGGACAGCATTAGGAGAGCTCAGGATAGAGCTAGAACCTATGCTGACCCTCAAAGGAGAGATATCAACTTTGAGGTAGGAGAGCAGGTCTATCTTAGAGTTCCATCTAGGTCTGAAACCATGAAAATGGGACCTTGTCCAAAACTATATCCTAGGTATTGTGGACCTTTCCAAATACTTAAGAGAATAGGAAAGATGGCTTACCAGCTCCAACTTCCAGAGAATAGTCAAATCCATCCAGTTTTTCATGTTAGCCGGCTTAAGAAAAGGCTGGGTGAATCTGACAACCTCATTCCAGATAGTGAGGTAGTAGAGCCTATTTTTGTTCAATCTATTCCACATGAGCCTAAGAGTATACTACGCACTCGAGAGAAATGGACGAGGAGTCACCTGTATAAAGAGTGCCTAGTAAAGTGTAAAGATAGTTCAGAAGATAGTGCCACATGGGAGCGGGTTAGCACCCTTCAGAGACGGTTTCCCAGTTTTAGTTTACCTTCCCAAGAGTCTTCTTAAGGGGAAGGATATGGGGAAACAACACGGAGATTTGACCATGTATTTTTATACATGGGGATATAGTGGGAGTACCACCCTCTTGATTTCTAAACCTTCCAATACCATTTTTGAGGACAAAAATGGAGTTAAGGGGAAGGAAATGTTATGAAGGGAGTCCATGTAGAAGAAATAGTGTGAACCATCTCTTGGGCTCCATTAGAAGGGCACACACATGAGTGCCATGTGGCACTCATGTGAGAGGCCACAGTATTCACTCCAATTAAGGAGTATTAACTCAAGAAGGGGGGTACGCGGCTAGGCGGAAGTTTTCATCTTTGGATCTCCGTGCGTCTATTCAAATTTGGCGAGTATCTTCAGTAGCAGTCCAAAAATGGAGGCGATCACAGGGAGCAATTATTACAATAAGCTTGAAGCAGGTGGAGGTCTGGTGCAGAGGAGGCCGGCGGCAAGAAGACTTTGGGATATTTGGTATTTGTAATTGAGCACTTTGGGGATTGTGCACAGAGGTATTGGCTTGTATTGTGCTTCAAACATTGTAATTGTTTTACTGTAATCAATCGACAGAGGCTTCCAGGTGTATTTTCTCTTCTTGTCTCTTCCTTTTTCTCCTACAAACCCTCAAACTCCTTCTTGTCCAAGAATCCCCCAACAGGGCCACTCAATTTCAACCTTCCAAAAAGACCAATTTGTTGTCTCCGGGCTTGGTGTTCTCATCTCCAAACTTAGGAAGACTCAAACCAATTGCTTTGTGGAACCTTAGGGCCATCCCTTCCTGAGGTCTACCTTGGTCAGCCTTCAAGCTCTATAATCTTGGCCATGGGAGATGTCTAACCCTTACTTTGAGGGATACAAGGGGTCCCATGGGTACTTAGTCTGCGTTCACTGTGATGTACTTAGCTAAATTTCCTAAAAAAAGGAGTTCTAATGAATCCCAAAATGCCTTGTGATCTTCCAATCTAAGAAGAAAACTGTCAGGGGAGCACTAGATTGTGCTCTCTGACTACAGTAGACAAGATTTCGGAAATAGACTTTTGATTACAAGAACACCCATGAAGGGAAAGCAATATAAGGATACGTGACTAATACAAGATGTCCCACAACCCGGGAGTGATAGGTATGAATAAGTTGACTAGAGATGATACAAGAGATCCCACAACCAGGGAACGTAAGTATGAAACTAGATATCTGGATTACAAGAACTCCCTTCTCGGAGATGAACTAGATACAAGAAAGAACTCGATAGGAACTCGTACTACGAGATTACAAGAGGACAAGATAGGATGTCCAAGAACTAGACTAGAAAAAGGAACAAGACAAGAACTGGAACTAGAACTTGGAGAGTAGTTACTTGGCGATCACGACTCCTTGAGCTCCCAAGATTGGTATTGGCAAGACTGATTATGAATGTGGCCAACCCCTCCTTATATAGGTTTTCCAAGGACGGTTCTAGGGTGGTTATGAGTTGATGATGTCATTGATGATGTCATCAATTCGAAGCATGGTCTCTGGATGTCAGAATCAAGTAAGAAGACAGTCGATCTTAGGTTTTTGGCACATTCCAGATGAAATGGAAGCATTAGTTTCCCCAAATTCAGAACCAATCATAAGATATAGAATTCACATGGAATCAGAGATTCAGGATGGTTTCCTTTGTCCATGAAATTACCTCCTTCTCAAGCGACGAGTTCAACAAGGAGCAGTCATGTTCTCTGGTCTCGCCTTCATTGGATTTCTCTTATGGAATTCTCAAACCTTGATTGGTGCTCTCTAAAGGTTTTCTGCAGGTTCCCAAGTACGATCAATGATGTCATACCCTTTCCAATGAATAAGGTACTCTAATCTTCCTCGGGATATTCTCGAATCTAGGACATGCTCGACTTCAAATTCTTCATGATCATCAATCTCGATAGGTGGTGAAGGACTAGGTCTCGCCTCCCTCATTGCTGAAAGTTGATATGGTTTTTTCAACATGGATACATGGAAAACTAGATGTATTCTCATGGTACTTGGTAGCTGGAGCTTGAAGGTGATTGATTAATCTTGGCCAAGATAGTAAATGGACCAAATCTTTGATGATCTAACTTTGCACAAGGCCTTGAAGTTTGCAAATTGTTTTTGAGTAACCATACTTTATCCCCAATTTGATACAATGGATTTTGGACACGATGTTGATCTACATAGTACTTATATTGTTCTTGAGCTTTATGGATCTCTTCCTTCAGTTCTTTGTGAATGTCCATCAGGTACTAGGCCTTATCTCTGGCAGTTGGATTCTTGACATGATTTGAGAGTTGTATATCCATCCTTGGATGTTGTCCATAGTTTGCAAAGAAGGGGGTTTGCTTAGTAGATGCATGAACACTATTGTTATAGGCAAACTCTGCAAAGGGTAACAACTCAAACCAATCATTTTGGTGATAGTTGCTAGTGCAACGGAGATATTGCTCTAGATCTTGATTCACCCGTTCTGTTTGTCCATCAGTCTGTGGATGATTTGTTGTAGATAGTTTAACTTGAACACCAAGGAGCTTGCAAAGACTATTCCAAAAGTTGGATATCAACTATGGACCTCGATCACTGACAATATCATCAGGCAATCCATGAAGCCTAAAGATGTATCTGAGAAAAATTCTAGCAGTGGCTGCACCTGTGATTGCCTTTGTAGTTGGAATGAGGTGTGCCATCTTTGTAAAACTATCCACAATAACAAGAATCGCATCATACTTATTTGACTTTGGTAGATCTGTGATGAAATCCATAGACAGTGAAGCCCATGTCCTTTCTGGAATAGGTAAAGGTTGCAAGAGGCCATGAGGTTTATGTCGACCTTAGATCTATTGCAAGTGTCACAGGTCCGAATATATTCTTTGACTTCCTTCCATATTTGGGGCCACCAAAAATCTCTTGATATGAGTTCCATTGTTTTATTTACTCCAAAATGTCCTACTACAAGGTTGTCATGACATTGTTGAAGTACTTGAATCGTGGGCTTTCCTAAAGGGACATATAATAGGTTCTTATAGAATAGTAACCCATTCTTTTCCTGAAATTCATTTACTTCTTGGACTCTTCCTTCTTGAGTTTTTTTGCTTAACATTACAAAACAATTAATCTTGTGGAAGATTCTCATGGATCAAATGATTCAAGGCTGAGCCTTCATGATGGGTTGAAGAGATAGCTACTTACTGGAGATGCTTAGGCTTGAGTAATACACTCTCTTATTGATCAAAGGCCTCTTCACCCTTCTTTGGTGCAAGGTAAGATCTTCTTGACAAGGCATCTGACTGACACTGTTGCCATCTGGATGATATGCGATGACAAAGTCGAACCTGGATAAAAAGTTACTCCATTGAGATTGCCTTCTGTTGAGGATGCGAGTGGTCATAAAATACTCTAGGTTCTTGTGATCTGTATATACAGTAACTTTATGCACTTCTCCTTCTAGATGGTGATGCCAGGTATCAAACGCGTCCACTACGGCAAGAAGTTCTTTATCATGAATTTCATAATTATTTTTGGAGGGAAAAATTTCCTTGAATGATATGCAACTGGATGTAGGTGCCCATCATCTCCATATTGGGAAAGAATAGCCCCTAGGCCAAAGTCTGATGCATCTATCTCTAGGAAGAAGGGCTTACCAGAATCAGGATGAACTAGAATTGGAGCGGTAGTGAATGCTGATTTCAAGGTTTGAAAGGCTTTTTCTGCTTCTTCGGTCCATGATAATTTGGAGTTCCCTGTAAACTTGGTAAGAGGTTTCACTATCTTGGAGGATTGTCTCAATCTTCTTGGGTTCCATAAAAATTCCTTTATCTGATACAATGTACCCTAAAAATTCCACTTCTGTCTTATGGAAAGAGCACTTCTCCAATTTTTCATATAATCCTTTTTCTCTTCGTTTCTCTAGGACTATCTTTACATGACATTCATGATCCTCTAAATTTTTGGAGAATATCAACATATCATCAAGGTATATTACAACAAAATCATCTAAATATTTCCGAAAGATATCATTCATCATATGTTGGAAGACAACTAGAGCATTTGTAAGACCGAATGGCATAACTACATATTCAAAATGGCCATACCTTGTTCGAAATGTTGTCTTCCATTCGTCTCCTTCTCTGATCCTGACAAGGTTGTAAGCTCCTGGAAGATCAATTTTTGTGAAGAATTTTGCTTTTCCAAGGTGTTCCAAGAGCTCTGATATGAGTGCTAGAGGGTATCTGTTTTTAATAGTGACTTTGTTCAATCCACGATAGTCTACACACATCCGGAGAGTCCCATCCTTCTTTTTTACAAATAAAATAGAAGCTCCTACTGGAGACTTTGAGTGTTTGATAAACCCCTTTGCTAGATTCTCATCAATGTTCTTGCCTAGTTCTGTAAGTTCCTTTGGGGATAGTCTGTAGATTGGTCCAAAGGGTGTTGTGCTCCCTCTTGAAGATCTATGGGACAATCATATCTATGCTCTGGGAGGATATCTGCATTCTTCTTTTCAAAAACATCTTCAAAGCCTTTGTATTGATTGGATAGCTGCACTTGATCATCTTTCTTGGATTCTTGATCTAGTATGGCATAGATCATATATGTCGGTTCCTTCCTTACTGCATGTATGAAGGCCTTGGCTCCTTCATATGTTGGGTTCTTCTGGATATCTCAACGGGTGATTTTATTCTTTTCCCAATTGATGTCTGGATTATGCTTCCTTAACCAGGGCATTCCAATGATAACTAGATGTATTGGGCTCGATATTACATTGAAACATACATGGGATTCATGGTCACCAAGGTGTACCCTTAATGGTGTGGTTTTCATGGTTATATTCCCAGATGCTAGAGGTCATCCATCTACTAATTCAACTACTACTAGTTTGTTCTTTTGAAGTACAGGAATTCCATGTTTCTTAACCAATCCTTCATCCATGAAACATGAGGAGGCTCCTAAATCTACTAGGGCTATAAGGGAAAGGGGCTTCTTGGGCATGATTAACTTGACAGTTCTTCCTTGTGTTGTTCGCGTGCTTCCACAAACGTCTAACTCCAAGAGTGCAAGCGCTGTTGTCGATCCATTGAAGATGTTGGTCACATCTTCTTTACTTGTGCCAACTCCAACAGGCTTTGGCAAATTGTCGAAAAGAAAATTAAACTCCTAAAGCATATCAGTTGGAAACAAGCTCTACTAGGAGAAGCGATTGGCTGCTCAACGACTCTCTGGAATGCCATCAGAGGGGAGGTCCTCTTGAAGATCTGGTGGGAAGGATGTGCGTGTAACTTTGGTGACTCCCCCAAATAGTGGTTGATTTAGAAATCGTTGTTCCTCCTCGATAAAAGAATCACCAATTGTAAGAAATCCCCCCCTTTTAGGCATCATAAAGTGCTCCTTCTAATCAACAACAATCT
Source organism: Ceratopteris richardii (assembly GCA_020310875.1). NCBI lineage: Eukaryota > Viridiplantae > Streptophyta > Polypodiopsida > Polypodiales > Pteridaceae > Ceratopteris > Ceratopteris richardii. The sequence continues at coordinate 67,360,306 of CM035430.1, read as the reverse complement.
TAAACCCAAGTGGGCCCCACACAAGTGTGATGAGAGGGTGATTGACCTTCTTTATAATGCCATTGAAAGTCTATAAGATCTACCCCTACTCTATGGGACTTGGGGGGTCCCGTGGGCACTAGTCCCCTTCACCTATATCTTTCTCTTCCTTTTATTTAATACAAGTTTGGGAGAGTAGGCTAAAGCCGAACTTCCTTTACATAAAAAGAAAACATTTGATGGGCAAGGAGCTTCACAAATTCGGATATGGGTAGAGGAAATCGATGTGCCCAAAGGTAGATCCCCCTTTTGCCTCTCATCATTCTTTTTTTCTTTGAATAAGGATTTAAATTATACTAATAAGATATAAGATAGAAAAGAGAGAGAAAGCAAAATACAAAGCATGCTCAACAGGTTTTTTCTCCTTCAAGAAGGATGTGAAAAGTTCCCCAAGTGGAGCACAAAATGCTGATGGTTTTTTCAACTCTTTTGTGTGCTAGACAATTTCTTTTGAGATTATTATTTCTACACGAAGAACCTTAAGGTGTTTAAAAGGAGGGAAGCTCTTAAATTTCCTACTTCTTTTATCAAGCGAGCCTAGGGGTGGCTCTATGGACCACTCTTTGGGATACCTACCAAAGTTAGCAGTGCATCTTTTCTCTCAGGTTTTCCACAATGTGTGCTTCTCCTCACATTCCACAATGCTAACAAACAACCAATAACCTTTGGATTTGGGCCTTTTGGGACCTTTGGGCTTGTTGTTCCCATCTTCGACCTTTGAGCTTCTCATACCAATTGCTTTGTTAGACCTTAGAGCCATCTCTTCCCAAGATCTACCTTAGAAGGCCTTTGGGCTCTATAATTGTGATCATGTCTTGCATCTAACCCCTCTAGGGTGTTGAGATATCATGCTCAACATGTGATGATCCAGGGTGACAAGTATCAGTTTTTCGTTTCTCTGAAATGCATAGTGGTCACACCGGTATATGTCAGGGATACCTCATTGAGCTTTATTAGATTTATCTACCGAGAGTGATGGCACATTTGTTTCTTTCCAGCTTACTCATTCGTGGACATTAGGTTTTTCTTTATGTATTGGACTTTATATATTGCACTTGTATTCTTGTTTTTTAGGTCATTCTTGTACATTCCTTTTTATGTAATAGAAGAAGAAGACGAAGAAGAAGATCATTCTTCCTTGCCTCAATCTGAGTGTGTGCTTCTCTTTTATTGTGAGTGTGTGTGTGTGTGAGCTCTCTTCCTTATCTCCTTCCTCGTGACATAGTATTACAGCCAGCATGGCATTAAAGAGATCATGGAGAAGGCGACGGTGAAGAGTACGCAGCAAGGCGTGGAGAAAACGTGATTCACAAATGACCTCCATTTGCTACGAAAATTGGCAAGATAGTTTGGTCACATTGTACGGGACCAATACAAAGGCATGAAAATTGCAACTCAAGAATGGCTGCATACATTGGAGAAAAAGAGCATGTCGATAAGTGAATACACTCTGAAAATCAAAAGTATATGTGAGTCACTTGCATCTATTGGAATGAATGTAGATGATGATGATAAGGTGGAAGTATGCCTTCGTGGTTTAGGAGTTGCATATAAGCAGTTCAAAAACTTCTATATAGACAAGAAAAATATTTTGAGTTTTGTTGATCTGGTATCTATGCTGATTATTGAAGAAAAGAATCTTGATGAAGATTCAAACTCCCAAGGAGAATCTAGTTCTAAGCGCGTATTCTACTCTGGCAAAGGACGAGGCAGACGTAGAGGTTCTGAAAGTGGAAGAGGAAACAATAACAAAGACCAAAGTCAACAATAGAATCATGAAGGAGGAAGAGGATAGTTTTGAGGCAGGATTAGAGGTTGAAGAATCAAAATAACAAAAGGCAACAAAACAACTATGCATCCATAAGTGTAGATGATTTTGAGTAGTTGTTCATGGTTCAACATCACATGATGAATACAATGTTTGCTGGTGTTTCAAAATCGAATGATAATGTTTGGTCTGTTGATTCAGGTGCTTCAAATCACATGAACAATCATGCAAAATGGTTTAGTACTTTACAGAAATTGCCAATTATGGGATATGTTTAAACACGTGATGACACATCACACCCTATAGAGCATACAGGAAATAAAGCACTATCTATGGAGGATGGGAATGTAAAACACCTTGCTGATGTGCTGCAAGGTGTTTACCTTGTAGCCCTGTTTGCAAAAGGTGTAGCAGTTATTGTTGATATAAAGATCTGGCACAAACGGATTGGACATGCAAACTTGCAAAGGCAGAAATTGATGCAATCAAAGGAGATTGTCCATGGACTATCAAATTTGAAGGTTGCGGAGATGCAAAAGGTATGTGCAACATGTCAATTTGGTAAACAATCAAGATCATCATTTGCATGACAAGCATGTTAATGAGAGTGTGTTAGAAATAGTACATACAGAGGTTTGGGGCCCTGCAAAGACCACATCTATGAGTGGTTGTAGGTTTTATGTTACTTTCATTGATGACCATACACGAAAGGTATATTTCATGAAAGAGAAGATTGAGGTGTTCACTCACTTCTAGAATTTTAAAAGCTATGGTGGAAAAGCAGATAGGAAAGTATATTCAAACATTAAGGTCTGATGGAGGAGGTGAATACATGTCAAATGAGTTAAGAAATTTTCTAAAAAGTCATGAAATTCGATCTTAGCTTTCATGCAGGTACACACCACAACAGAATGACATTGCTGAATGTAAAAATAGACATATTGCAAAAATAGCAAGAGCCTTGATGCGAAGAATAATATGCCTCATTCTTATTGGGCAGAAATCTCGCAGCGTAGTTTCTTCTCTTCACTCGAGCCTGCCCCTACAGGGAATACTGTCACATGTGCCAATAACTCCTCTTATCCTCTTATGGGAGTTGGTAAGATCATTCTGACTACTGCTGATGGTAGTTCTTTCACTTTGTCAGATGCTTTATTTGTGCCAAGGATAAAAAAGAATTTGTTATCAGTTTCTGCATTAGCCAAGATTGGCTTGGTTGTGAAATTCGTTGATGACAGGTGTACAGTCCATGATCTCTCAAATGGCGATGTGATTATTGCTTCTAGCATTTTATGTCGTGGGCTGTATAAGCTCATAGACTATGAAAGATCTGTGAATGATTCGGCATGTGCAGTTCATGATTCTCAGGCTATGTCAGATGCAAAGCTTTGGCATGCACGCTTTGGTCATCTAAATTTTGCTAGTTTGTTATGCCTGCAGAAATCTGAAATGGTGTTCTCTTTGCCCAAACTTGAGGCACCTGGAAAACATGTTTGTGAAGGCTGTATTTTGGGCAAAATGCAGCGTTCTTCCTTTCCAAAAGATCGTTCAGTTCGGGCTACGCAGAAATTGCAGCTTGTAAATAGTGATGTCTGTGGTCCTATGCAGACACCCTCTTTTGGAAATTACCTTTACTTCGTGACTTTCATTGATGATTTTTCCAGGCATGCATGGGTATATCCACTCAAAGCAAAGTCCGAAGTGTTCATGTGCTTCAAACAGTTTTTGGTTTTGGTTGAAAATATGTCAACATGTAAAATGGGCACCCTCCGTTCTGATCGAGGGGGGGAATATATGTCTTCAGATTTTAATGCATTTCTGGCTGAACGTGGGATAAAACACTAGTGTACAGTGCCGTATACACCTCAAGAGAATGGAGTTGTTGAACGGAAGGATAGGTCTCTCATGGAGATGGCGAGGTGTATGGTCAAGAGTCAGGCTTTACCTCATAGTTTCTGGCTTGAGGCTGTCATGTGTGCAGCATATGTACTGAACAGGTGTCCCACTAAAGCGTTGCAGTCTATCACTCCATATGAGGCTTGGCATGACCGCAAGCCATCTGTTGCTCATCTGTGTGTTTTTGGTTGTTTGGCATATGCATTAGTGCCTGAACAACATCGCAGAAAATTGGATGATAAGGCAGTAAAATGTATTTTTGTTGGATACAGTTCTGAAAGTAAAGGCTATCGTCTGTATCATCCAAAGAATAAACGCATTCTGGTTAGCCGTGATGTTCTCTTTGTGGAAGATGCTATTTAGCCATTGCTTTCATGTACTAAGGAGACATCTGTTAGCTCCAAAGACATGTATGATACTTTGATGCCTCTTTTTACAAGTGGACAGTCTAGTGCTGGTCCTAATGAGGCAACTTCTCAGCCTTTGCAGGTTTCATATGATGATGCAGATCATTCCATTTCTGATGCAGATTTACATGATGCACTTGCTGATGAGAGAGCTGATATTGAGCAGGCAAAAACTATGCCAAAATGGCTAGTGCAGACTTTGCGTGACAGCAAATTAGATGCACCTTTGACATATCGTACTCGTTCAGGCTCTCATAGTGCCTCCTTTGCATCAGATTGCTATGCTATGGCTGCATCTAGTCTTTGTGATGAGAATGAGCCTGTTTCTTTTGATGAAGCACAAAATTCAGAAAATTGGATGGCTGTTATGCAATCTGAATATGATGCTATAATGAAGAATGGTACATGGTCTTTATGTGACTTGCCTCCTGGCAAGAAGGCCATTGGCACTAAGTGGGTATACAAGCTGAAGCATAAACCTGATGGTACAGTTGACAGGTATAAGGCTAGGCTTGTTGCAAAGGGTTATGAACAGGAAAGAGGCATTGATTTTGATGAGACCTTTGCACCTACATGCCGTATGACTACTGTTCGGAGCATTTGTGCACTTGCAGCCCATCATGGTTGGAATGTACATCAGTTGGACATTAAAACAGCATTTCTGAATGGTGACTTGCATGAAGAAGTGTATGTTTTTCAGCCCCGTGGCTTTGTGAAGAAAGGGCATGAAAACTAGGTTTGCAGGTTAAAGAAGGCATTATATGGTTTAAAGCAAGCACCACGTGCTTGGTATGAGAAGATACATGCCTATCTGATTGCACATGGTTTTGAGAACAGTCCAACTGAAAGCACCTTATATGTTAAACGTGCTAATGATGTGCTTCTGATCATTGTTGTCTATGTTGATGACATGCTGCTCACTGGTCCTATTGAGACACATATTGCTGATTTTAAGGCTGATTTGCATGCCTCATTTGAGATGTCTGATTTGGGGCATTTGCATCACTATTTGGGCATTGAGTTTATGCACGTTGATGGCGGAATGGCTTTGTGTCAAACGAAATATATTGACACATTATTGCAGCGTTTTGGCCTTGAAGACTGTAAGCCTATTGCCACTCTTATGGAGATAGGTTTACGATTGAGTCTTCATGATGCTGGAGATGCATTTGATGCTATTCTCTATCAGCAGGCTGTTGGATGCTTGATTTACTTATGCATTACTCGGCCAGATATTCAGTTTGTTGTCTCACAGATGAGCAGGTTTATGCATTGCCTAGGAGTCACGCATTGGAAGGCGGTTAAGCGCATCTTTTGCTACTTGAGTGGTACTCAGCTACTTGGGTTGTTTTATCCCAAGCGGGGATCACTACCGCCAGATTTGCATGCTTTTCAGATTGGGCTGGTTGCTATGACACTCGTGTGTCCACCAGTGGCTTTTGCTTCATGCTTGGTAGCTCATGTATATCTTGGTTGAGCAAGAAGCAGCCTACTGTGGCCACTTCCAGTTGTGAGGCTGAGTATAGGGCAGCTTTCATAGCTACTGTTGAGTGTGTGTGGCTGAGACGCCTTATGGCTGATTTGGGTGTTGGCCAGTCTTCTACCACCACCATCTTCACTGACAGTCAGAGCGCATTGGCAGTTGCGAGGAACCCTGTGTTCCATGCTCGCACTAAGCACATTGAGGTGCATTATCACTATGTCAGGGAGAGGTTCTCTGCTGGGGAGATCAGCTTGGAATATGTGCCCATGCAAGAGAACATTGCAGACCTTTTCACGAAGGCTCTACCTAGGGAGAAGTTTGAAGCTTTCTGCAAAGCTTTGGGCTTACTTCCTTTTGTGGAGTGATTTCCACATAGCTTGGCACTTCCTTATACATGAGTGCCAGCTCCTTGTTCACCGCATCACTCCCAGGGGGGATTTGTTGATATATTTAGGTAGTGATGTGTGTGAACACTCTAGGACCGCCGGGGCACTTTTTTCCCTCTTTAGGAGGTTTTTTTCCCCCGGCTTGTATATATGCCTATTGCCCTAATGGGCTACTTATCTTTGTACATTCTCTAGTAATATATTCAGTCTTGTGTGTTGTGCTCCAAGCTTCTTCTTCTTCCTTGTGTTGTTTGCGTGCTTCTGCAGACGTCTAACTCCAACAAGAGAGGTGAAATAGGCTCAATATTTTAAGGGATTCTATGAATAAGTAGTGCAATATGAGATCAAGTAGTGCAAGTAGGCCAACAATATGAGGGGAGCCAATGAATGACACCTAAAAACCATCTGTGAATTAGAGCACCAAAATATGGGTGTGCAAGATAAACTCAATGAAAGTTAGTAGAAGCTCCAACAATCCCAACAAGAAAAAGAATAGAGCACCAAAATATGGGTGTGCAAGATAAACTCAATGAAAGTTAGTAGAAGCTCCAACAATCCCAACAAGAAAAAGAATTACTTCATAATACTGCTTCTACCCTATCGGATACCAATGCCAAGCTAATTACCAAAGTCACTCAATGCAACACAAAAGTCATTCATCTCAATGCCAAAGCTCTTTTCCTTTAGACCCTATTCTAATAGACCAAAGACACTAAGGATGAAGCTATCCAGAAGGCCCACACTACAAGGAACAAGTGTAAGAATGTTCTGAAGCAAGCTTTTTATTAACAAGAAGAATCTGGTCTCTAATTGGCCGAGGCACAAACTCAGGTCATCCTCTCCACAACCACCACTAGTAGCCCATAGTCCATTAAAGTAGTACTATTGGACCCTCATCAAGTCGAGAGACAACTCAAGATATAGGTCACAATGCACAAGTAACCTTCTAGGAAGCTAAGGACTCTTTAAAGGCATAATTGCACACACTAACAAATGAGAAGCGAGAGGAAAAAGAAGGTCTAACCACAGATTAAGTACTTCATTTTTGGGTTTGGGTCCACATGCGTGCCAAGTGTTAGGCCACCAGAATTAATTCTATAAAAATATATTTTTATAATTTCGGTCACTAACCAAAAAGGTAGTGACTATCCAATGTATCTTTTTGGTGAATCTAATAAAAGAATGTACGAGGACTATAGAAAGAGAGAGAGAGGACACTCGAATTTGTCCAAGTGAAATCTTCTCCTAGTGGTGCTTTGAGAACATAGTTCTTTACACTCGGTGTTAGTTCATTGCTTCTATTCTTCTGATTATGTATACATGTGCAGTGTGTATTTGATTTGGTAATGAAGTTTATCAGTGAAGAAGTTTTGTCAGCATTGCTTGCCATTATGGTAAAGTAGTTCTGTGGAAGTCTACTTTCTGTATTCACTGAAGTATTGTAATTCCAAAGCCGTATTATATCTATTTTTTGGTGACAAAGTACAATTGGTTATTACTCAATTTGTGTAAACTCAGTGAGGACAAAGTGTTTGGTGTGTTCCAGTATTGTTTGTCTATGTCGAATGGGAAGAATTAAGAATTCTACGACTGAGACTTGCCTGATATCAGTGATGATAGTGTGTTTGAGTGATCTGTCAATCTGAGAATTATCTAGAGAGAAGAAATACAGAAACTTAGGTTATTCTGAATTATCCCACCCAAGAACCTTGTGTGACCTAATCCTTTCGTAAAACTAAAAGGGGAAGATTAACATCTCCATCTCTCTCTCTCTCTCTCTCTCTCTCTCTCTCTCTCTCTCTCTCTCTCTCTCTCTCTCTCTCTCTCTCTCTCTCTTTCTCTCTCTCTGTGTGTGTCTATCTCTCTCTCCCCCCTCTCTCTCAAATACCTCTCTCTCTCTCTCTCTCTCTCTCTCTCTCTCTCTCTCTCTCTCTCTCTCTCTCTCCTTTCTTTCCTATGTATAATAGTTTGCAATGAGGTTCTCTCTCAATTTCTCTTTCTTAGAGTAGGACGGAAATGTGATGCAATAAAAGGGGGAAGAAAAGAATCTCTCTCTCTCTCTCTCTCTCTCTCTCTCTCTCTCTCCTATGTATAATAGTTGGCAATAAGGTTCTCTCTCAATTTCTCTTTCTCACAGTAGGATGGCAATGTGATGCAATAAAAAGGGGAAGAAAAAGAAAAGAATCTCTCTCTCTCACGTGGGAGAAAACATAGGAGAGAAATCAACACATACATTCTCCATATAAACACACATACACACAAAAATGCATACGTGCACACAATTCCAAAACTGAACACTTAACTTTAATTTTCTCTTTTTCATGCATTATAAATAAAACACACAGACATCAGAGACATGCACATGAAACATTGACACAACACATAAATTTATCAAACTCGTGACGGATAAAAAACACACACACGTGCTACATAAAAAAATCGTGTATATTTTCATTTAATGTTTTATTTATATTGAATATATTATTTTTTCCTTTTTATATTTTTCTCTTTGATTTTTATTTCATAACTTGTACCTTTTCAATATATTAATTAGGATTGAACAAAATATTTAATATATAATCTAGCAAAATCATAAATCTAGATACGCACACTCAAATACACATACATATATTTAATCACATACATACATATCCACTCATATGTTTACAAAGAAATAAGCACATAGATATACACATAGGGTGACACATATTCACACACACAACATACTCACATCTTCTCTCATAGGCTACATAGGGTGACACACACATGGAAACAAAGACTCACACACATAAATATAAGTACTCACATAGAACTTTTAAGAACATTTTCTTTCATGCACATACCTATGCATATACAAAACATTGATTATTTCACATATCACATGCATATTACACATCAGACGCATGCATATTGATACACATCCACTCATACATAGAAACAAGAACTCACATACACATGAAATGTTATACACATAGACACATAATCACTCATGCACATTTATACACATAATCATGCTCACATATGTAGGAAACATAAATAAACATATTCATGTCTCATAGTATGCTCACATACATGCTTTTAGGAACAGATGTATAGGGTTATTTGTACCCAGATGTGACCATACATGTAGAACATACATGCACACAAACACATATTCAAAAACACATACATGAACACATGCACATACATTCACATTCAAATATCTTTGGACACAATCACACATACACATGAACACAAACACATACACATTCACAATGTTTCTATTTATCTTGTTTTTGTTGCCTTTCTACAGGTACAAAAGAGTTTCAACATCAAATGGTTTAAAGCAAGAGTTTCAACATCAAATGGTTTAAAGCAAGAAATATAAAATCATGATCAACATCAACAATCAGACAACATCATAGTTCAAGAAAAAAAATTATTTTCATCTTTCAGTGGAGCAATGAAATCTGCTTGGCATTAAATCTGCACATTATCCCAATGGGGCATCATACAGATTCAATGAAGAAGCATCAAAATTCTTTTTGAAACTATTTTCAAATATTTTTAACATATCTTTCAAATAAATCAATATGAATTTTCATTTTATGCAAGTGCAAATTTTGGAAAGAAAATAAACTTAAATTGTTGAATTTATGATTAAAAACACGTTTGTATAGCATATAAGTTAAAACAAAACCTAGGATTCACTTATAGAAACAAGTAGAGATTCCAAGTCCCATATTTCATATGTTCTCTTTTTGAGCGTAGTCATTGTTTTATATAAACATTCTAATGATTTTAAGTCACACACTCATTAAGAAACTCAACTAATTCCTATATTGCATGCATTCGTTTTGTATAGTATGCATATAAATACTCATCAACAGTTTTGAGACCACAAGAAATCTATAAGTAATGTTTTTGTTCTTTTATTTTTCTTTATCTTTTATTCAATTTCAATTTTGTAGCAACTATTCATGTATTGCTTTTGTTCCTCTTCTTTATTCTTTACTTCTACTTTTTTGGGATGGAAGAAAGCATACATTTCTTATCATCTAACGAAGAATTCACACCTCATTTTTGTTAAAGAGGAAAGGCCTAACCCCAAATCACTAAGCAAGTGTTTTAGATACTATGCACAACCTATCTATATAAAACAAATCCTTTCTTTGACTAAGAGTTTCAAATCTAGACCACCGTATCTAGCTCTTCATGATACTTGTAAGGTATTTAAACCTATTCTCTCTAGTATACATGTCCCTAATTATATTCTTAAATTTTACTCTTTGTAATTTTTAATATCTTTTAATGCCAAAACTTTATGAAGTGTAGTTAATGAAATGCAAAGGAACATAAAATAGATGAGAGAAAAAAAAAATAAAACAAGAAAATAATTGAAAAGGAACTTATTCAACTACATTTCTTCTTCTTTTTTCTTCAAGATCTTCATGCATAAGCAATCCATCACCCATTTCATAATTTTCCCGATCTACAACTACTTTTTCAAAATAACCCAATCTTGATATCATCTACTTGAGAACGAATATCCATACATTATAAATATTATTAAAATGGAGAGCTCAACCTTCCACGTCATGATTAGTTATGTCTTTTCTAGCCAAAAAAATGTACCTCATTTTGTCAATTCCTTTGGGCATGGTTATAAGATCAACACCCACTTGTAATGAATACAAGGAGGTTAAGTTGGATATAAAGGGTTTTTTTTCATGAGGAGGAGTGTACTTAAAAAGTGGTACAAATGCTCACAAAGTATCGAACATTCATGTACATACTAGGCCACCAATAGCTTTCCCTAATCTTTTTATATGTTTACACAAATGACTTATGACCTAACCATAGGGCTTCATGCATATCCCTGATGACCTTCACTTGAAGACTTTTCTTATCTAAAAATATTTTTGGATTTCCCACCTTTCTTTTAGCATATCACCAAAGAAATCCCTTCTTTAGAAAGAAGTTATAAGCCATTTTCTTGATATTCTTGAATCTATTTGTGGGGCTACAATAAAGTACTCTTTATCTCTTTTTAATGTAGTTAACAATCCCCATTTCTCTCTTTTCATCTAAGGATAGTTTCTTTGAGTGTCGTATAAGATTTTGGAAACAAAATAAACTACATATCATTGAACTCATCATCATCTTGCTAGTGATCAATCCTATCCCAATAGGATTGGTATCGGTGGTTAAAATGATTGGTCTATTGCCCAAATAACCTACTTGTTCCTTAATTGGAGCTTCAATAATAATTTTTTTTAGTTTGCTCATTGCTTTTGGGTGGTTGTGAGTCCATATAAACTTTCTTTTATTTATAAAGGGTTTGCAACATGAGCATAATAAGGGATCAAGATCATAGAGAAGACACACGTTGTTGCAGAGTGACCTCTGTATAAATTTTCAGATCCTAGTTGTAATCAGGCTGAGAGAATTGAGAGTAGGAACATTTACATGTGTAAATGTGAAGAAGAGAAGATTGTAGCTGGTGCAAATTCGATGATAATGTTTTGGTCGATTCTCCTTCCACAGTGTAATGTTTTGAGCAAGCACGCACTCATTCTTTAAGGGAAGGTAAGCTACCTATGGCTAAAAGCATTTGAATAAATGGGTTCTAGTTTAAGAGAACTATGCATTAGAAGTTGCAGGTGTCAAAGTCAATTATAGAGAAGTACATTTTTAGAAATAGGTGAATTGTTTGGAGTAAATCTCAAGATTCACTAAAATTTTTGAGAAATTTTAACTTGGAGAAGGTGCATAAGCACTAGGCAACACCTCATAAAAAGTTTCATTGAAGACTTTACACATTTGGTCACTCAATGAGTGAATTAAGTGCAGCTGACTTTTCTGAATGATCATTCTCTTCGCAGTTAGTGCAAAGATTGATAATCTAGCACTAGTCCTCCAAAATTGGTTGAGGTTTTTAGTTGTTCTTGATATAGAGGTGGTCTAACATCAAGGATAACTTGTTCTTTTGGATATTAACACTCTCCACCAATGGTATCAGAGTAGGAGTCATCAAAATTGAAGAAAGGAGGACCTCGATTGTTGTAGTTATACAGAAATCAACCTTTGAAGATTCAAAAGGTGAAAGTTTGAAGTGAAATCTAGAGAAGGAGGCCTGAAGCTATCAAGAAGACAAAAAGGAACTACAACCAAAGTAAAGGTACACTTATTTCTCAAAAATCTTGAAGAATTTAATACACAGGTGAAGAAAGGATGGGAGATTCTCTTCAGATAGAGAAATTGGATAGAGAAAACTATCCAGCTTGGTCAATATGGATGGAAGCTCATCGCATGAGCAAAGACCTGATAGGTTACATCATAGGTGAAGAAGAAAAACCAAAATTCAAAGATCCTAGTGTTCCAACTAGGGATGAGCTCTCATATTTGAAGACATGGATGAAGAAGGATGCTCAAGCAAGGAGAGTTATCTATATGGGAGTCAATCATTATTTTGTACCTCACATTAGAGGACTTGAAAGTGCAAGTGATATATGGAATGCTTTGGAAGAGCATTTCCAAAACACTACAAAGTCAAGGAAGGCATCTTTTTGGGCAGAGTTTACTACATTCAAGAAGAAGGCTTCTCAATCCATTTCTGATTATGTAGCAAGGATGGACATTGTAGATGCATTAGGAGTAGTTGATGAAGATATTGAAGAGGACAAATTGCTAAGGTAAATCATCACAGTTTTGAGAGGAGATGAGAAATGGAAGCCATTCATTTTGTCTAGTGAATTGTCACTATATCATTTTACTCGTGATTTGAATCAGTTGCTATGACATATGCTAACCTTTGAGTAGGATGTCAAAGGTGATGTTGATAAAAGTATAGGTCAAGCAATGTATTCAAAGGACAAGAAGAAGTTTAACAAAGGCAAGCAACAATTGAATGAAGAAGAAGGTACAACTAGCCAAGCTAACTTCCTAGGAGGAAGAGGTGGTGGCAAAGGAAGAGGTAAAGGCAGAAGCAATAAAGATGGAGTCAAAGCTTATAGGATTTGTGGTAAGACAAATCATTCAGCTCATGAATGTTGGCATAATAATCAAAATGGTGGAGGATATAATCAAAATTTTAATTCAAGAGGAAGAGCTAATAGAAACCAAAGAGGTAATTTCAAAGGTAGAGGTAGTAGAGGTTACTTTGGAAGAAATGCAGGTAGAGGTTTCCAAAGTCAATCTAACAACAATACCTACTATCATTATGCTTCAAATCAGAAGGAGGATTCAACCTTAATTATGAATGCGACTTGTGAAACACAAAGTGAATATCAGAGTCTTCTACATTGACTTAGGGTGTAACAATCACTTGAGTGGTAACGTAGCTTTGATGACTAATTTGGAGAATAAAGTAAGTAATCATGTGGTTCAAACAGGTGATAATACAAAGCACAATGTGAATTCAATTGCATTAGTGAAGGCTAAGGATGGGAGCACTCTTCTGAGTAAGGTTTTCTATGTTCCTAAAATTCCAAAGAATCTGATAAGTGTAGGGCAAATTGTTGAGAAAGGTTATGAAGTAAGGTTCACTAATGATGGAGTTTTTTTGGAAGACCCTAGCAATGGGTATAAACAAATTGTTTCAGGGAAGAAAGAAGGAAGGCTCTTCACATTGAATATTCAAGGCAATGTTGTTCATGCCTTGTCCACTTATTGAGGACATAAGATCTCTGAGTTAGATCTTTGGCATAACAGGCTTGGGCATTTCAATGAAAGAGGTATTAAGGATATGGTTAACAATGGTTCAGTTCTTGGATTACCTAATGTTGTAGGTCAACATATGACATATAGATGTGAGGCATGCCAATTAGGTAAGACTCATAAGCAATCATATGATAAGCATGGAGTCATGTATTCAAAGAAGCATGAGTTTGCAAGGTCAATGATGAAGGAGAAAAATTGTCCCAATTATTTGTGGGATGAGGTTGTAAATACAGCCACATGCTTGGTTAATAGGTTACCATGTAAAGCTTTGCAGGGTATGACACCATATGAAGCTTCGTGGGGTAAGAGATCTACCTTAGATCATTGCAAAGTATTTGGATGTTTGGCTTATGCACATGTGCCATCTCAGTTGAGACATAAATTGGAACCTAAAGCTGAAAAGTATGTGTTTATTGGATATGATGATAAGCAGATGGGTTATAGGTTGTGGATTCCATCCACAAAGCTATTCCTTGTGTCAAAGATATTACATTTGATGAGCAAGGTACTTGGTATGCAGGTACAATTAACATTCCTATAGGTGATGAAGAAACTTTGAATTAGAAGAAAGGTAAATCAAAGGTTCAAATATGTGATGAACAAGAGAACAATGAAGTGCAAGTTGAAGTTGAAGAAATGCCAAGGTTTGATCTAGAATGTGATGAACCAGAAACTTCAAAGAGTGGAGAACTCAGAAGGTCATCAAGGCATAAATGGCAACCTATAAGGTATAGCTATGACACTTCTTTTTTGACTACCAAAGATTATGCTTACATGGTGAAAGCAAAGCAAGACCCTTCTACATATGAAGATGCAAAAGGTAAGGAAAATTGGGAGAAAACTATGTAGGAAGAGTATGATGCATTGATTAAGAATGAGACATGGGACTTGGTTCCTAAACCGAATAGTCAGAAGATCATTGGATGCAAATGGGTCTACAAGACAAAGAGGTACGCAGATGGAAGTGGGTCTGGATATAAAGCTAGACTTGTTGTTAAAGGGTATGCTCAGACATATGGTATAGATTATGATGACACTTATAGTCTTGTGGCAAAGATGAAAACTATAAGGACTCTGATAGCTATTGTTGCATGTAAAGGTTGGAAGTTGTGTCATATAGATGTGAAGAATGCTTTTCTAAATGGTTACATTTCAGATGATGTTTTCATGGAGCAACCAAAAGGTTTCAAAGATAAAAGGTACTCAGAGTATGTATGTAAGCTCAAGAGAGCTTTGTATGGTTTGAAGCAGGCCCCAAGGGCATGGAATTATAGACTTGTGAAGTTCTTGAAGGAGATTGGTTTCCAAGTGTCTAAAGCAGATAGTAGCTTGCTTGTTAAAGCAAGTAATGATGGGTTCATTTACATGTGCATATATGTTGATGACATAATTCTTACAGGTATAGATGAGAAGGGCATACAAGGTCTTAAGAAACAAATGGAGAAAGAATTCAAGATCAGTGAGTTGGGAGATTTGTCATATTTCTTAGGCATAGAGATTTCATATACTCAACATGGAGTATATGTAGCTCAAGAAAGCTATGTGAAGAACTTGCTAATCAAGTTTAAAATGGAAGATTGCAGGGTAGCACCTACTCCAATGGAGGTGTATCACAAATTGAGCAGATATGGAGGAGAATAATTCAAGGACATGAAGCTATATCAAAGTCTGGTTGGTAGTTTAATCTATGCTACATTAATTAGGCCTGATTCATATTATGCAGTTGGAGTATTGTCTCAATTCATGCATTGTCCTAGGAGAGAACATTGGGTTGCAAGACAAAGGGTGTTAAGATACATTAAGGGTATACTCAAGGAAGGTTTGTATTATGGTTTCACATTAGATACAAACATCAAGATATATAGTGATACAAATCATTAGGGCGAAAAACGGCCCAAAAAGGGCCGTGTAAGGATTTCAATTAGTTGTGCTTAATCGGGATTAAAGTTGTCAAATCCTTTAAGAAATTCCGTGTAAGTTCATTTAAAACGTATCTTATGCAAATTTTGAAGAGAGAGAAACTCGTATCATATAATCATGAAAAGTTTGTGTGATATCTTACGCCTCGAAGTTTGTGTGATATCTTACGCCTCAAAAGTTGAATTTTCCTCTTGTTCACGGACCTATATAATGTGTGCTGATCACGTTTTGCGCTTTTTTTCTCTACTTTTCATAGCAAGCCTGTTTCTCCCTTTCATGTCATTTTAGACACTTGCTGGTCATTTTTCATAGCAGACCATGGAGAACGTTAACCCAAATACTCTCCCTGAGCTTTCAAACATTCGAAATCATTGTAAAAAGTTCCATATCAACATTGCAGTTAGTCAGGAGTATGCGACGACAAGAAACGTATTTCGAAGGGCTCTTCATCCTCTTGAAGTGGATGGATTGCGAAAGGAAGGCAAGAAACATATCGACATATGGACAGATGGATCTGTTTATCCAATTGATCCACAAACTGGAAGGTACCCCCCTTTTCATAATCTTCATGATCTGATTAGATTTGTGGGAGATGGTGAGGATGGTTTACGAGGCTATTGTTCAAGGCTCTGGGATATTTCAAGGAATTATGTACAATACATAAACTATTTACAAAACACACTACACCAGAAGAATTTACATATGAGAGAGCTAGAAAACAAATTATCCACTTTATCTTCTCAGTTAGAGTCTTTTAAAAAAATGAAAGAAACTCCTATAGGTTTGAGAATGCGGTCAAAACGAGTAAAACCTTTTTTAGATTTGACTGAAAAAACTGGCCAGAAAAAGAAAAGAATGAAAATTGTTAGAGATCATGTGACAAATGTGTTAGGTTTCAATATGTCGAGCAGTTTTGAGCGCATACATTTCTGTAATGAAATTTTGAGTCAAAATGATGTTTTAAGACTATTGAAACTAAATGAAAATACATACTTGAAACGCTTTGTTTTTCAAAAACTCATGACAGAAATGAATCTTTTACTAGAACCATCTCAAATTCAAAATATTTGTGATAGTGTCGGAGTGAGTAGGAAAGGTTATAGAGCAATTTCAAAAGTTTGGTGTGAATTTTTAAAATTTAACAAAGTTAGAAGTTTTGGATTGCCTAGACCCCATCATGTAGGAAAGTTTCGGCTCTGCTTGAATAAGAAGATCACATCAGTATTTGGTGAATATAAACATATTCACGGTAACATGCCTTACGAAGTAGGAAAACAAAAGTTACATTTCACTTACAATGCATTTAACAACATATGGATAGATGTTATAAAACTTCAAACATACATGGTTCAGTTCTATAATATAAAAGAGCATGAATGTTCTGGTCTATTGAAATTTGTAATCAAACTTGATGAAGCTGAGCTTAAAAAACATCAAAAGATGGAGAGAATAAGCATTGCACTGATGAACAAAGCTTTGGACTATAGCCTTGGGAAATTGGATACTCCATCTCTCAAAGTACAATCAGAAATGGAGTTATGGTGGGTTGGCTGTGCTCAAGTTCCATCTGAGAGCCATAAAACACTTAAATGGTTATTCTCACAGACAAACATTCCAAATGTTATCCAAGGGCATCATGCAGGAGAATTGTTGAATGTCAAAGACTACGGAAACTTTCAAGTTGAGTGGCATTTGAGTGGAGACCTAAAGAACTCAAATGCATGTTTGGTATAAGTGGGGGAGCAAATTCTAAATACCCTTGCTTGTACTGCATGCAAAGCCCAAGCACAAATGGATGGATTACTAGAGCTGAGGGTGAAGAGGCTCCTTCTAGACAAAATGTTATTCTTCGTAACTACTCATCTTCTTCAATGATTTGGGATCCCATACTTCCAATAGCATTGACAAATGTACACATATGTACACTACATGCAGAGTTAAGAATCATTGACAAGTTGGTCCGTCTTCACTTGGATTATGCATATTCTATCAAGCCTACAACTCTTGCAGATGAATGCATAAAAAAATGTGAATGTCTTCTTTCAGAAATGGGGTTTCATGGTGGTGATGTTCATCTAAGAAAAGATCCAAAGCTTTCACAAAATACAGGTGATGTTTTACAGGATGTCTCAATGGGAGGTGCAAAAGCAAGGAGATTCTTCAGCAACCATGATGGCAAACAACTTAATGCCATGTGGAATTCATGGAAAACATTTTGTGAGGTCACGACTAATGTAAAAAGCAAACCAGAAATAGCAAAAAAGAGAATGGAGGTGTGGGTCAAACTAGATAATCTTTTAAAGATCATGAGGCAGCAGGTAACATCAAAAAGTTATGTGACAGATTTCAGAAAGGCGACCATAGAGCTTATAGAAACCATCATAGAGGCATGGGGTGCCAAAGACATAACATACTACTTGGTGAGCTCCAAAGATATTTTATTCAATTTATTTATTTTTAATTGAAATAAAGATCTAATGAAATTCTTCTGCTTTCCAGCATATTCTTCTTGTGCATGGTGCATTCTTTGCAGAAAAAGAACCACTTGCCATGTGGAACACCCAAGGCATGGAAAAATCTCATTATCAAGCAAGGACAAGCTTCTTTAGGTGTACAAGGAAAGGAGGAGGAGTAACAAAGAGCAATGCCTTCAGAGAGCTTTTTGATTGGTTATTTAGAAGACAATTACAAAGGACCTCATGCCAAATATAATCAGAAGGATATGGCTATCTCCAGACAAATCATGTATCAATATCACAAACTGAAAAAGACCACATTTCAAATAGAGCTTTAATATTTGCAATGTCTTTTATTTCTTTGAGAAATAAAAGATGTCATGTATGTACATTTCATGATGTATTATGCTTTGAAAAGAAATATGTCTACTACCATCAGATGACTTTGACCAGAGAATCAATAACAATTACACCAAAAAAATTTGCAATGTCTTATATCACATTGGGCAATTTCTGTATATGTACATTTGTTGAGATATAGAATTTGAAAAAATCAAGTCATTCCTTGAGCCTTTTGAAAGAGCTTGGCTCTGGCAAATCACCTCTATATCTCAGGAACTCTTTTCTCCTGTATCCAGCAATGCTTTTTAAATCTGACACCCCTGCAGCCATTGCATAGCTTGAATAACAAAGAAAGTACCCTGCCCTTGAAGCATTGAGTCCAGGGGCATATCCAAAAATTCTGAATGCAGTTGCTCTTTCAAGCAGTAAAACTCTGAAAGCATTAAAGGGTATTGGAGTAAAACCCATGTATTTTGATAGAGTCCTCAAGCAGAACAATCCAAAGTCTGGCTCCTCACTATAGTGCTTGTGAATAACACAAAAAGTGGCTGGGTTCAACTTTGGAAGATAGTGGATAATAGAATGAATATCCACCTTTGCTTTTCCTTTCTCTTCTAAGGCTTTTCTTGTTCCCTTGCCCCTGCCAAGGTAATTGTCTTCATCCAATAAAGTTAACTGTGATAAAAATGAAAAACATGGTTAGATGAAGTGCAAGCACACTTAAGGAAACATGTGAAGTAACTTGAAACTATTAGAAAGAAAAGCAAGAGACACGACTGATGCAAGCGATAAGGGTCTTCACAGAAATTCAGATTATCATTATCGCTTGCATCGGTCGTCATCAATATCTATTTGCAAACTGCCTAGAAACATCTAATGTTTGATAAATGAGGGGAATTCCCACAAGCAAGACATGTATAATCATTGCTGCATGCAACTCCTAGACACGACCGATACAAGCGATAAGGCCCAGCGGAAAATATCCGATGGGCCTAATTGCTTGCATCGGTCGTGATCCATTTCTGACACTTGGAATGGAGAACTTGGACAAATCTGATACAAGAAAGAGATTTTGCATTGGTCCCATCTCATATCCTTAACCTAAAGATCTTGAGAACATAGTTAACTGTATACCTTGATGTCATCTTCCTAAAGTCCAAACACGACCGATGCAAGCGATGAGGCCCAACGGAAAATATCCGATGGGCCTAATCGCTTGCATCGGTCGTGATCCATTTCTGACACTTCGAATGGAGAACTTGGACAAATCTGATACAAGAAAGAGATTTTGCATTGGTCCCATCGCATATCCTTAACCTAAAGTTCTTGAGAACATAGTTAACTGTATACCTTGACGTCATCTTCCTAAAGTCCAAACACGACCGATGCAAGCGATGAGGCCCAGCGGAAAATATCCGATGGGCCTAATCGCTTGCATCGGTCGTGATCCATTTCTGACACTTCGAATGGAGAACTTGGACAAATCTGATACAAGAAAGAGATTTTGCATTGGTCCCATCTCAAATCCTTAACCTAAAGTTCTTGAGAATATAGTTAACTGCATACCTTGACGTCATCTTCCTAAAGTCCAAACATGACCGATGCAAGCGATGAGGACCGACGGAAAATATCTGATGGGCCTTGTCGCTTGCATCGGTCGTGATCGACTTCTGACACTTCTAATGGAGAACTTGGACAAACTGACACAAGATAGAGATTTTGCATCAAGCCCATCTCATCTCCTTTTCCTTTAAATCATGAGAATATATTTTACTACATACTTGACCTCATCTTCCTCTTCAAGTCCGAACACGACCGATGCAAGCGATAAGGCCCAACGGAGATTATCCGTTAGGTTGTATCGCTTGCATCGGTCGTGGTCATTTTCTCACTTAAAAATAGAGATCTCGGACAAAAACTTTAATTGATAGAATATATCAAACAACATACCTTGACCTCATCTTCCTCCTCAATGAGCTCTTTTGAGTCAATACAAATTGTTCCTTTGTCCTCAGCGACATCCAAGAATGAATAGCCACGTCCAAACGAGTATATTCCAAGTTGCTTCTGATGCTCATCAAACTCTTCATCAGCAAGTTTTGGCTTCTCTGAGATAGCTTTCTCAAAGCATTTTGAAAGAGCTTGTGATGAATCTTTGAATTCTTCATTAGACAAATCCAAATCAAGACGCAAAAATTCCTCTCTTCTTTCTCCTTTCTTATTGATGAATCTCCTTGCAACTTCTTCTGCCTCAGCTATAGCTGCAAGACAGTAGTCCTCCCTTAGATTGAAAAGTTCCTGAATGTAAAATAGAGGTATGAACTCTTTCCTAGAGATAAAGTAAAAAGGTAGATTTGGGAGAAGTAGGGACTTCTCAGACACTTGAACTTCTTCACTTGGCTCCCTTATTGCAGTCTCTGCTTTAAAAGTGGCCACATCAAAATCTTTGACCTGCTCTTCTTCTACTTGGAGATTGATCTCCTCAACAATCTCCATGACACCTTTCATAGTTTTTGAGCTATCCTCAAGTGCCAGCTCTAAGCAAGGCTCGTCTTCATCATGAACATTTTCCTCCCTTTCAACTAAGATATGATCAAGCCATATCAAGAAAGCAATGTTTAAAGGGAGCAAGCAGCAGTCCTTTTCATGCTCTGGGCATAAATCAAGCTTCCCTGGCAAAGGGGATATCCTTCTGCATTTTCTTGTGATTTTAGCCCTATCTATTGGATCCTTCCCAAAGATGTGAGGATGGACATAGGTTTTCTGAGAAATAGAAAGGATCCTCCCATCGACCAACCCCAAGAAAATCTCCCACTCATCCTTAAGAAAACTTTTCGAGTTCTCTAAGAGTTTTTCAAAATCAATTTCGGGGTTGAATATGGTCATTGCATCAGGAAAATAATCTACACTTAAACCCTCTTGAACCATGAAATCAAGAAGTTTCTCTGATGGAGAGACACTAAGGATCTCATTCATTACCTCCATCTAAGCTGCAGCTTCTCTTGTATGTCTATTAGGAGAACACAACCGATGCAAGCGACTAGAGCGAGTCAACGTAGGTCAAACGGCGAAAATCGCTTGTATCGGTCGTGTCGGCGACGAAAGAAAAATACACATGTAGGTGTGAAATTCTCTGAAGGTTGAAAGTTTGAGTTTGTGAAGAAATAGGTATTTATAGGCGAGGAGGGAAGAAACGGTCGAATGAGGTGGACCAATCACAGAGTGCCACGTGGCAACGTGTACGTTGCCCGATGCAACGGATAGATGACGTGGATCAATCAAATCATGCCACGTGGCAAAAGACATTGGAATTCACAACGAGTATCTGACATGGACCAATCGGGGCATGCCACATGGCACAACGGTCAACTCAGTTTTGGGACCTATTTAAGCTTCCCTATTCATTTGCTTTTATTTTTTTTGTCAACACTTGCCAAGCGTGGAGGTTCCATTGCCACCAAGTTTTTTGGCTACTTCACAATTTCTATAGAGAGCGCTCTCTCCGTAAGGTAATGTGGACACGACCGATGCAAGCGATTAGGGACATCCGAGATTTTTGGATAACCCGAATCGCTTGGATCGGTCATGTTTTTTAAATAGCATCGTCCTTGATCATACCTTGCAAATTTTGGTTTCTTTTGTGTTGCTTGAGTATAACGCATTGTTACCTTTATTTTAACTTCTATTTATTGAAATATGATGATGAATTCAGGGACGACCGATGCAAGCGATGAGTGACATCCGGGCATTTACGGATGACTCTTATCGCTTGGATCGGTCGTGTCTCTAGTGAGGAGGGAAGAAACGGTCGAATGAGGTGGACCAATCATAGAGTGCCACGTGGTAAAGTTTACGTTCCCCGATGCAACGAATAGATGACATGGATCAATCAAATCATGCCATGTGGCAAAAGACATTGGAATTCGCAACGGGTATCTGACGTGGACCAATCGGAGCATGCCACGTGGCACAATGATCAACTCAGTTTTGGGACCTATTTAAGCTTCCCTATTCATTTCCTTCATTTTTTTCTGTCAACACTTGCCAAGCGTCGAGGTTCCATTGCCACCACGTTTTTAGCCTACTTCACAATTTCTGTAGAGAGCGCTCTCTACGTAAGGTAATGTGGACACGACCGATGCAAGCGATTAGGGACATCCGAGATTTTTGGATAACCCTAATCGCTTGGATCGGTCATGTTTTTTAATATCATCGAGTCCTTGATCATAGCTTGCAAATTTTGGTTTCCTTTGCTATGCTTGAGTATAGCGCATTGTTACCTTTATTTTAACTATTATTTATTGAAATATGATGATGAATTCAGGGACGACCGATGCAAGCGATGAGGGACGTCTGGGCATTTACGGATAACTCTTATCGCTTGGATCAGTCGTGTCTCTTACAGTGGAACGAGTCATTGATTATAGTTTTCCAATTATCTTTTTCTTAGTGGTAATTGAGTATTTTGCATTGTAAGATATATTTTATTGATATTTCATGATAAATTTAAAGACGACCGATGCAAGCGATCAGGGACATACGAGCATTTCCGGATGACTGCTATCGCTTGCATCGGTCGTGCCTCTGATAGTGGAAAGAGTCATTCATTATAGTTTTCCAATTATCGTTTTCTTAGTGATAATTGAGTATTTTGAATTGTAAGATATATTTCATTGATATTTGATGATAAATTTGAAGACGACCGATGCAAGCGATCAGGGACATCCGGGCATTTCCGGATGACTGCTATCGCTTGCATCGGTCGTGCCTCTGATAGTGGAAAGAGTCATTGATTATAGTTTTCCAATTATCTTTATCTTAGTGATAATTGAGTATTTTGCATTGTAAGATAGTATTTATTGATATTTGATGATTAATTTAAAGACGACCGATGCAAGCGATCAGGGACATCCGGACATTTCCGGATGACTGTTATCGCTTGCATCGGTCGTGCCTCTGATAGTGGAAAGAGTCATTGATCATAGCTTTTAGAGAGTAAGTTTTGACAGTGGAATATTCCACTTTTCCTAATTCCTTGCCTAAAGATTGATTTTTTGCAGAGTATGGCTAGAACCAAAAAGACAGCAAGGAAGTTGTACCCTGAGGGTCAGGACAAGAATGCCCAAGGGGAAAATGTCCAGGAGCAAAATTCCCAGAAGGTTCAAGCCAATGTGCCAGACAAGCCTTCAAAAAAAAGGGTCAACTACCATGTTAAGTCTTTGAGGGAAATTAGAAGAGCCCAAAAGTCTGTGGGATTGTTGATCCCAAGACTTCCATTTATGAGAGTTGTCAAGCAGATCTCAGCCAACCTCTGTTCTTTGATGAAGACCTCATCCTTTGTCAATGTGAGGTGGCAAACTCAAGCACTGCTATGCCTGCAAGAAGCTGCAGAGGACTTTGCTATTGATTTCATGAATGATGCCTACTTATGTGCTGCTCATTCTCATAGGGTAACTTTAATGGCGAAGGATTATGTTATTGTTTCAAGAATAAGATATAAGTTTGATAAAGCTCTGGTTCCTATTGATCACCACGACAAAAAATTCTTCGATATTTTAAATATACCTCCAGCTCGAGCACCTAAAACAACAGTTGTCATTGAAGAGATCAACGCTCAAGTCACTCATGATCATGAGACTAGAACTGCAGCAAATAGTGAGGAGGAGAGGAAAAAGCAGGGATTATTCACAGAGGAAAGTGCCATCTTAACCCAGATTCAAAAGTTACAGAAAGCAAATAAAGAGCTCCTCAAGAAAGGAGATGGGCAGGTTATAGTTAATGTTGCAATGCCATGGCAAAGTGAATTTTTTCTTGACATTAGACCTGAAGATAACAAAATGTTGAGGGAGCTTCATCTTGAAATATCAGATAGTGTGGTCAACATTTCACTCAGGTATATCTAGAGGCCTTAAAATGCTTTTGTTTTGCATAATTTTCTAGTTCCTTAACTGCATTTTTATTTCTTGATTTGTAGGGTTCTTCTTCAACAATGTGAGGAAGCGGTTCAAAGAAAAGTATTTATTTTAGATCCTCTGGTGACACAATGTTTTTTACATAAACATGGAGATGCCAAGTCCTTTCTACGGGGTTTTACAGAAGAAATAGAATGTGTAATTTACCCATATATTGAAAAGTAAGTATTCATCTTCATTTTGGAAACATATTTGTTTCATTTAAGAAAGTATATTTACATGCAACTCATTGACAGGGGCCATTGGAGTTTGATTATTGTGGACTTCAATGCATATCAAGCTTTTTTCCTCAATTCTCTTCCATCACAGCATGGGAATTGCAAAGTGTAAGTTACTATACATTTTGTTGTTCTCTATTTTAAAGCCATGCCCCTTTTTGATTTTCACTTTACAATGCAGTGCTGCAAAGCTTCTCAAGATGCATATTGATCAGAATTTTCCAGGAATAGCTAAAATGAATGAACAAAAGCAATTTGGATACAGCCAAATTCATGTGCCATTGCAGAGAGACTCAACATCATGTGGCTGGAGAGTGATTGCAAATGCTGTAAGATTCTTGGAAAGAAGGTTCTACAGTCCTGGATTGAATTTATCAGACTACCCAGATGCATGGATCATCTTGATCAGAGAGAGAGCAATAAATAGTATCATGAAACATGCAATCTGCCCACATGATCCAGACTCACCTCCACCCCCTCCACCTGATAAAAAACAGTCTGAAGATAAAAAGAAAGGGCTTCCTCTTCACTCACCACTAAAGCATATGAACAACATAAAGAGTCAAGCTGAAAGCTCCAAAAAGGGACAGAAGCAACAGAGAAAGCAAGGCTCTAAAAAGGATAGAAAGGGTTAAATCAATTTTTGAGTCTTAGATTGAAATCAATTGTAAAGCCAACCGAGGTTGGAATATTTATTTTTTAACAAATTGTATGTAGTTATGCCAATCTTCATCTGGAAGATGGTCACAGTTGTATTGAACCTCTTGAGAGTTTGACAAAAGTTCATTGGATGGTCCAATTAAATTTATTAATGTCACAATTATGAATGCATTGTGGGTTTTTTACTTCATTCTTGTTGGAAAGTGTTTAAATTCGAGAAGTTACAGAAGGACATAAAGAATTAAGAGGACACGACCGATACAAGCGATACGGGGAATCGGAGAATCTTGGATTGCCCCTATCGCTTGCATCGGTCGTATTATCCATTTCATCGCTGTTGCTAGTTTTTATACTCGTGAGTCAAATCTTTACGCAAGGTCACTTCTTGAAGTCTCCCGCGGTAGTTTGCTAACACGACCGATGTAAGCAAAAAGGGCCATCCGACAATTTCAGATTGCACTAGTCGCTTGCATCGGCCGTCTTCACTTATCTCGTCTCCTCTGCTTTATGCCTTGAGACATGCTCTTCTAATATTGAAATACCAAACCTTGGATTGGAATTTGCACCAAGTTCTCCACTCTCTCTTATATTACTTGGTAGTTTGCATTTGTACCATGATAATTTCTCTCACGGTAGTTTGCTAACACGACCGATGTAAGCGATAAGGGCCATTCGACAATTTCAGATTGCCCTAGTCGCTTGCATCGGTCGTCTTCACTTATCTCGTCTCCTCTGCTTTATGCCTTAAGACATGCTCTTCTAATATTGAAATACCAAACCTTGGATTGGAATTTGCACCAAGTTCTCCACACTCTCTTATATTACTTGGTAGTATAATTTCTCTCGCGGTAGTTTGCTAACACGACCGATGTAAGCGATAAGGGCCATCCGACAAATTCAGATTGCACTAGTCGCTTGCATCGGTCGTCTTCACTTATCTCGTCTCCTCTGCTTTATGCCTTAAGACATGCTCTTCTAATATTGAAATACCAAACCTTGGATTGGAATTTGCACCAAGTTCTCCATACTCTCTTATATTACTTGTTATGTGTACCATGATAATTTCTCTTGCATTACTTGAGGACAGAAAAGTTGGATAGAATCAAATTATTTAGCTGAGACTAGTGTGCAACTTTGATAGACTATAATTATTAAATTGAAATTAGATATTCAATTCTAGATCTCTTCTTCATCTAGAATTAACTTATGCAAGTTCCTGTATAATTATTTCTTAGTCATCAATTCACTCCTGCAAAAAAAAATCAATGGAAATATGAAATTAAGGACCTAAAAAATATCTAAGACATTTAAAATTAATAATTTAACACACATTGTTTGTAACCATCCTGCCAAGA
The DNA here is from genome assembly GCA_020310875.1 of Ceratopteris richardii. Classification (NCBI taxonomy): domain Eukaryota; kingdom Viridiplantae; phylum Streptophyta; class Polypodiopsida; order Polypodiales; family Pteridaceae; genus Ceratopteris; species Ceratopteris richardii. The sequence goes on along the minus strand of CM035430.1, from coordinate 67,333,703 downwards.
AAATTCAATGGAAGTATCAATAGAAGCTTCTATTAGATGAAGATACATTATGTAAGAATGTCAGGGTTAACTTGTTACAATCTTAAAGGTTGGAACTTAATCACCCTTGGTGGCAGGCAGCTTATGCAAGATAATGATTTCTCTGATCTAATGTTAACTATTGCATCATCAATTGAGAATCTACACTGAGATGATACCTCATCAAGGTATTCTAGAAGCTCCCTTACATTTCTGAGATTCGAATTTGCAGTGACAATTATTTTCCTTGATTGAAAATCTGGATGAATCAATACTTCTAACTCAAATTCTGGACATCTCTCCTCTGAGTCCAAGGCTATCCAAAGTCCAAGCTTTTTTTTCCACCTTCTATAGTCATATCCTAGAACCAGAGATTGTCGACATATCTGATATGAGATTGAAAGAGAATTGGGACTAACTTTACATAAAATAATGTCACCTAGCTTTTGAACTTCTTTGCTATCCCATTCCCTACCTAAAACATCATCAATCTCTGAAATAGGGACTCTCCTATTCAACCACATTGTTTTTGTTTTCTGTAATAACATGTTTTTAAAGCATGCTACAAAGACATGAATAGGAAAAAACCATTGAATCTTTATCCTTCTTGAAATTCGGCCTGCTGACATTGCCTTCTGGATGTCAAATTTAATTTTGCAGAGAAAACTTGAAACTGTTGAATGATCAGGAGCATCCCAATCTAATGAAGAGATGAAAGGACTAGGTACGTGTACAAGAATTCCATAAGAACTCCTCCCTGACGGCACTTGATAATCTGCATAATGGACAAATAACTCTATGCTATTGAAGAATTGAACAGATTTCTCTGCATACATGAGTTCTGCATATTCCTTATGAAGAACTCTGAATGTTCCTGTTAAACATTCAACAGGTTGCCATTCCACAATATTGGAAGGAAAGATATCTGCAGTACAAAAACATATGTTTCATTATACAAAATCAACTGGAATGATAGAAGAGCATTGTCAAACTTCACTTACAGTACGAAGGGAATTGCAGATGATTTTCTAGAACAAGATCCTTAGCGGTGTACACATGCTGTACTCGTGCAAACCAACCGCATCTCTTCAATTTGAAACTGAGAATACGTCCCTTCCAATGGTTTCTTGTGTTGTCTCTTTTGGCACGCTTGACTTTATGGACACCTCTACAGCTAGGAAGCATAGTAACCCAGTCATTTACTTTCACAGAAAGAGGTTTCCACAAAGAATCCTCTCTTCTGTTGTAAACCTCACATGAAGTTACGCGATTGGAAGGACGACGAGAAGAAGAAGCCATTTGAACTTAGGAGAAGAAGAATGTTCAAAGCGAGAAACCGACGTTCACAAATTTTGGCAGTATTTATAGAAAAAAAGGCTTTGTACACGTGGAAACTTTTGATTTGATGTTAACCCTGTCGTTGAATGATCATGACATTTTGTGAACCCAAAAATATTTCGTATCTTCAAAAATCAATTCCTTCTTGGAAATTCGAGAATATGCTTTGTGTAGTGTGCAAAAGTATCTTTTTTTGCATCAAACCGAAAAATTGTACACTGAATACGAGACTCTTCATCACTTTAGCGGCGCTTTGAAAGAAAATTGTATTAAAAAAAGAAATTCTCCATACGGTTAAAAGAGATAGCAATGTTATATTCTTGTACACGTGGAAAGACGCTATTTGTCAATCTCCTTAATCTCTCATTAGCAAACAGCCCCTTTTCGGCCGTTTTTCGCCCTAATGTTGGGCAGGTAATCCTAATGATAGAAGATCAATCTATGGGTACTTATGTTATGTGGGAGATAAGTTAATCTCTTGGTGTTCCAAGAAGCAACATACATTTGCTTTGTCATTTACAGAAGCAGATTATAAAGGTATGGTTGAAGCTACAAAGGAGGTCATATGGTTGAAGACTCTCATGAAAAGTTTTGACATCATTCAAAGTACACCCACTATTCATGGAGATAATATGAGTTCATTGTATCTACCTGCTAACCCTGTTTTCCATGCCAAGACTAAACATATTGAGATTCAATATCCCTTCTGAGGGAGAAGGTGATTGATAAAGATATTGAATTCATACATACTTCAACAAAAGATCAAATTGCAGATATGCTAACCAAAAGCTTGGATGGTCCAAAGCTAGAGAGATTCACAGATATGGCAGGCATAAAGAAGATGGAGAAAACCTCAATTGATGATTGAGGAGGAGCGGTTGGTGCATGACAACCATCAATTGATGTTTTGAACAAATCTTTGAAGTCAAAGGATGAAGCAAAGACCAATATATGAAGCTTGAAGTTAATGCATAGTTAGAGAATGAAGGCTTGTGTATACATGTACATTAAACTTGCTTATACTTTTGTAATGGTCACGATTTTGTAGAAAATACCTATATATACAAGTAAAAAGTCAGGGCATGTATGAGAGATGATGAATGACAAGCTGTAAGAGTCACTAGACACTTTAAAAATGAAGAGAATAACTCTCATCAAACAGATGTAAAGTTTTCCTGAATAGAAGAAAAGTTGCACCCGATATTTTGCTCAGAGCTCCTTCTGTGTTTATCATCTTGTGGAATGCTTTTGTACAACTCTAATTCTATAGTTTAGTGACCTATGTAAAATTTTTGAGATCCTAGTTATAATCAGGCTGAGAGTAGGAACATTTACATGTGTAAATGTGAAGAAGAGAAGATTGCAGCTCGTGCAAATTTGATGATAATGTTTTGGTGAGTTCTCCTTCCACAGTGTAATATTTTGAGCAAGAGATCACTCATTCTTTAAGTTGGAAGGTAAGCTACCTATGGCTAAAAGCATTTGAATAAAGGAATTCTAGCTTAAGAGAACTATGCATTAGAAGTTGTAGGTGTCAAAGTCGACTGTAGAGAAGTACAATTTTCGACATAGGTGAATTGTTTGCACTAAACCTTTTTGTGTGGAGAAGGTGTGAAAAATACTAGAAGAAACCTCATACAAAGTTTCATTGAAATTACATATTTGATCACTCAATGACTGAATTAAGTGTAGTAGACTTTTCTGAATGATCATTCTCTTCATAGTTAGCGCAAAGATTGATAATCTAGCACTAATCCTCCAAAATTGGTTGAGGTTTTGAGCTGTTCTTGATATGGAGGTGTTCTAGCATCAAGGATAGCATGTTCTTTTGGATATTCACACTCTCCATCAGAGATGTGAAGCTAGGTGAAGGTAAATCTACCAAGACTCTTAAAGGTATGCTCCATGTTCAATCTATTTACAAGAACCTTATCTCTGTAAGACGGTTGGTAGAGAGAGGTATGCAAGTTTTATTTGATGCAAAAGGGTGCATGGTGAAGCAAGGAGGCAAGCTCATTGCCAAGGGAAGGAAAGAAGTTAGAATTTTCACACTAGATGTTGCTCCTACATAGAACAAGGTAGGTTATGTTGTGATTGGTAACAAAAGGATTGTAGAGATTGATCTTTGGCACAAGAGGGTAGGAGATATCAATATTCCCAAGTTAAAAATCATGTGCAAGGCAATTTTAGTGTAGGGACTGCCAAATCTTGAAGTCCAAGGAGTTTTGTGATGCTTGTCAACTAGGTAAGCAAGCAAGGAAGCCATTTCCAAAGAGTGAGTACAGATCCTCTAAGCTCTTGGAGCCTATACACTCAGATGTATAGGGCCCTAGCAGAGATGCTTCATTGGGAGGAGCTAGGTAATTTCTCACTTTCATTGATGACCACTCAAGAAAAGTATGTCTATATGTTATCAAGGAAAAATCAAAAGTGTTTTCATGCTTTCAAAAGTTTAGGTTCGTTGTTGAGAAAGAATGTGATGCACACATCAAGAAACTGAGGTCAAATGGAGGGGGAAAATATTTCTCCAAGGAATTCATAAAGTACTTGCAAGACAATGGCATAAAGAGGCACTTTACATGTAGGTACACCCCTCAACAAAATGGTGTTGTAGAGAGGAAGAAGGAGGATTTGGTTGTGATAGCTAGATGTCTCATAAATGAAGGTATGTTACCATTCCCTTCTTGGGCTAAGGCTATGAATACAGCTTGTTACTTGATAAACATGGTTCCAACATGTGGTGTGCACAACTTGACTCCACATGAAGTCTATTATGGTGAGAAACCAACCATGGAGCACCACAAAGTATTTGGATGTGTATGCTTTGTTCATGTTTGTAGTGAAGTGAGAACAAAGCTAGAGCTCAAGAGTGAGAGATGTCTGTTTATTGGCTACTAAAATGTGCAAAATAACTAGAGGTGCTACAACCCCCTCTCAAAGAAGCTATATGTGTGAAGAGCTGTTATGTTTGATGAGTCAAGGTCATGGTATGGAGACAAGGGCAAGGCAAAGTTGGATGAAGAGGATCAAGAGGAGTATGCATTTTATGTGCAGATTCAACCTCAAGAGTCAATCAAAATCAGTGAATGAGAGACTTCTACATCTAAGGTATAGTCATATGATCACCCTTACACCTATGATTATGAAAGACCATCCCCTACTTTATAGAAGGCAGCATCACATAGACTATGACACTAGGGAAGCTCAAGAGGAACCAAAAGAGGAAGATCTTGAGGAGTTCATTACTCCTAATGTAAATCTCAATAGACTCAAGAAGAAATATCCCAAATGTCAAGAGAGGAGGTCTACAAGGAAGAACAAATCCCCATAAAGGTATAAATATGGTTCTTTAATGGCAAAGCACTATGCACACATGATGCATGTCATTGTAGATCAAGAGACAGATTCTTATGAGGAGGCAAATAGAATCTTGGAAGATAAGTGAAAATCTCATATTTAGGTGTGATAAAGTCATTTCTTGGCATTGAGGTGATCTATGGGAAGAAAGATATCTATCTCTCTCAAAAGAAGTATCTTCTAGATGTGTTGTTTAGTTTTGACATGATAGATTGCAAACCAATAACTCAACCTATGGATTCAAATGTCAAAGTAAGCATGGAAGATGATAAGAAGCTAGAAGACCTTAAACTATACATGAGCATTGTGGGATCATTGATCTATGCTACACTCACAAGGCTTGACTTGTGTTACATAGTGGAGTTCTATCTAAGTTCATGCATGCAGCCATAGATACACATCTCAATCATGCAAAGAGAGTGTTAAGGTATGTGAAGAGTACAGTTAATTATGGGTTGCTATACAAGTATGATGAAGAACTTCAAGTAAGAGCATGGAATGATGCAGATTGGGAAGGGAGTCTTGATGATAGAAGGTCAAATTCTGGCTATGTTTTCTGGCATTGAGTTCAACAGAGGTTGAATATAGAGCTTTATCCCTCACTACATGTGAAGCAATGTGGCTAAAGAAACTCTTCAAAGATCTTGGTATACAACTTGGACCAATTCTAGTGTATGGAGATAACATTTCAAGCCTACATCTTGCCAACAATCCCCTGTATGCAAGGAGCAAGCACATTGAGGTGCATTACCATTATGTAAGGGAAAAGGTTGCAAGTGGGGACATTAATGTTAATTTTGTAGGTACAAAGGACCAAGTTGCAGATATCTTCACCAAAATCTTGAATGTGAGCAAGCTAACAAAGTTTTCAAAGGCTATGAGCTTGCTTGATATGGACACTACCACCTTATGCTTGAGGGGGAGTGTTGAAAGTGTTAACTATTCAAGATTTAGGTGGGCAAAGGGGTCAAAAGACCTAAATGTGGAAAACATCACGAGTTAGATCCTTTAGAGTAGTCTCAAGGTTAGGCAAGGTTGGGAAAGGTAGCCCTAAGGTGGTGGAAAAGATGGGAGAGACATCCAAAAGCTATAAAAGAAGGTGAAAAGTGATGAAATGCATCGAAGTCTTATAGGTCATTGAAGACCAAGAAACATATACTCAAGGAGGCTCAAGGAGCGAGTCATCCAAGGCTCAAGGAGCTGAAATGAAACTGTCCAAGCTTGGAAAAACATAGAAGAGGGTGTTACACGCACAAATGAGGACTAAGGAGGAGCTATCAAACCCACACCCCCTCTAGTCTCTTGTAGGTATAGACATAGTCTACTTATAATCATTGTAAATCTTTGTGTATATATCTAGTTCAAGATATTTAAAGTTCATTCTTTACCTTATATATGCATCCTACATTCGCTAAGAGGGTTTCTTGAAATCAGTTTTATATGCAGAGAATTTGGTGTATCTCTATAAACCTAATTGTTACATATCCTACATCAATGCATAGTCCATTTTGTATAGAGTTGTTGAGCTTACCTAAACAGATCCATTTGAGGTGTTCTATAGCTTATTGGAAAGCTTATGAACCACTCACTTTCTAGGTATGAAGATAAGAAAAGTTTGTAGTTCATGGATGGAGACAAAGAAGATACAAGTGAAGGAGATGAGTGCTTACCTCAGCCCACAAGACATTTAAGTGATGAGAGGGTTGTTTGGATGAAGAAAGAGAGCTAGCTTTCAATGGAAGATCAAGGCAAGAGTCACCTCCAAGTGTTAAAAGTAAAGTTAAAATAAAACTTGTTGAAGTTCATGATGAAGGATAAGAATTGGGTAGTATATATTACTATGGAGAGTCATCAAAGGTTCCTAATAAGAAAGCAAGAGCACCTAGATTGGAGGTAAGAAGAACTTCAAGAGTGAGTAAACAACCTCAAAGGTGTACTTATGAATCATATATGAATACTCATTATACTTTTATGATAATGGTTGAGCATGAAAATGAACCTACACCTTATGATGAGGCAAAAGGAGATGAAAAGTTAGAGAAAGCAATGAAAGAAGAAATGGATGCACTACAAAATAACAAGACTTGGAATTTATTTCCAAATACTCCAAATCAAAAGCTAATTGGCAGAAAGTGGGTTTTTAAGATTAAAAGAAATAGTGATGGTAGTGTATCAAGATATAAGGCTAGACTTGTTGTTAGGAAAATATTTCCACAACTTATTTGGTGAGGACTTATAGAAAACAAAGTCCTAAAACCTTGGAGCACTCGTGCAGCCTGACTTGGAGAGATATTCAGAGGGATCTTAAGCTGATATTGAGCTCACACCATAGCTCTATCATTGCCCTAAAATTGTGCAATCATTCATTGCAAATGTCAATGTAATCTATGCTCATTAACACATATAGTTTTCTCATATCTTATATCTTCTACTTTGTCATGTATCACTCAAAATAGTGAACTTCTCTGACTTTTTTGTCAATTTATACTTGATCATTTGATGTGGTTTAAGTTGGTATGGATTCAATGGATTGTCTATCAACTTTCTCTCAAGTCTCATTATCATTATCGTATCCAGTCTTGAGTTATGAGCAAAATAGTGCTCACTAGTCTACATACTACCAGTACCCGAAATTGTTGGGATTCATCTCGAACTTGCTAAGCATCATTCTCTAAGCATGGTCGATCATTTCAAGTGACATTACCTGAAACCTTTAGATACCCTATTTAACTAGATATGTCCAAAAGGATTTTATTCAATTGTGAGTAGAGAAAGATTACTCTTCATTTGTTTGAGCAGGTGTACTCACCAGAATAGCACATTTTGGTTCATAGTTGAAACACCTACTCATTTGTTTTGTTGCAATAGTTTGAGGATAATCTTCCAAAGTACTTGGAAGATTATTTGTGCTTTTTCAAAAGCTCAAGAGGTCTACTTGACACTCCTCAATTCAATTTTTGCTTGTGTGAAGTAGGAACTTGCAGCACCAACTCATCTCTAGAAGGTGTCCACCATCTCCTCCAATAGTGGTATCAGAGAAACATTAAGGTAAAATGGGAGATGGATTTTCATCATTCATTGACAATTTGGACAGGGGCAACTATCCAGCTTCATCCATAAGGATGAAGGCTTACCCCCAAGGAAGAAGCTCGTACCAATGCATATCTACAGATGAAGAAATGCCAACTCTTAGAAGCAAAAATCAACCTACACGAGAAGAGCAAGAGACTAGTTGCATGGTGTGCAAAGGATGCTCTAGCGAGGGCTTATATACTCAACTCAATATCTGATTTCTTATTACCTCATATTAGGAATCGCAAGACCTCCCAAGAGACTTTGGAAGTACTATCTTCATACTTCTCATCAAATACAAGGGCTAGGAAGAACCAGCTTTGGATGGAGTTCACAACCTAGAAGAAGAAACAAAAACAAAGTGTAGCTGACTATGTGACCAAGATAAAGGATGTAGTTGATCAACTTGGAAGTATTGGAGAAGAAATAGAAGAGGAGTAGGTAGTAAGGCAGATCATAAATGGCATCAAGGTTGATGACAAATGGGAGTCCTTTGTCATAGCAATGGACCTATATATGGATATGAAGTTAATTGACCTCAATACATTGATGGGGCAACTCTTCACACATGAGACAAAGCTCAACGAGAATAGAGTTACTTTAGAGGTAATCAATTTTCTCCCCTCTATATAGAGAAAAATAAGAGTAAAGATAAAGGAAAAGGTAAGAGGAATGAAGAAGAAGCAAGTACCTCTCAAGTGGACTTTACAGGTAGAGGTAGAGGTACTAGAGGAAGGGGTAGGGGAGCAAAGAAAGGAAGGGGGAGACCATACAACTCTTCACCTTGCAACATTCGTGGCTTCAACAAACATACCATAGATGAATGCTTCAGGAACACAAAGAATTAAAGAGGAAGAGGCTTCCATACAGGAGGCTATGGACAATCAAGAGGAAGGTCCAATAATGGAGGAAGCAACAAATGTGGAGCATGCCAATTTTTCAAATCACATAGGAAACCATTCAGCAAAAGAGGATACATGCATGAAGACTAGTTGGAGCTTGTACACATAAATGTGTGGGGTCCTAGCAGAAAGCCATCAATTTCAGGGTCAAGGTATTATTTTTCATTCATAGATGACTTTAGTAGATGGAAAATACTTTACTTTATGAAGCAAAAAGATGAATTCTTCACTTGTTTCAAGAAGTATTAGGCATTGGTTGAGAATCAAACATGTAGAAGCTTGAAGAGGCTCAGATCTGATGGAGGTGGTGAGTCTTTCTCACATGAGTTTGACTCCTTCTTAGAGGACAGAGGCATAAAGAGAGAGATTACAACAAGGTACACTCCTAAATAGAATGGAGTAGCAGAGAGAAGAAATAGACTAATAGTAGAGGTTGCAAGATCAATGTTGAATGAAAAAAAACTTCCAAATTACTTATGGGTAGAGGCTGTTTTTATAGCCACTTACCTAATCAATAGGCTTCCATCCAAGTCTCTAGATGGAATGACATCTTATGAGGCATGGAATGGTAGGAGAACTTCTTTAGATCATTATAAGATCTCTGGGTACATTTTTTATGCACACATACCCTCAAAGATTAGAGGAAAGCTTGATCCAAAAGTTGAAAGATGCATATTCATTGGCTATGATCAGAATAAAAAAGGATATAGGTTATATAATCCCCTTAACAAAGGATTTACAGTTAGTAGGGATGTGGTATTTGATGAAAATAACTCATGGTTTGAAGATGATTTGAGGAAAATAAAATTACCTTATAACATGGAAAATGATTTTCCAAATTTGACCAACAAGGGACCACATACATCAGAGGTTATCAACTTAGAAGATGAAGAAAAAATTGACTTCAAGGCTTGGAAGTCCAAGGGCAAACAAAGTACAAAAGTTCGGAAGACATTCCAGACTCATCCAATGGGAAAGCAAGAAACCTATAAGGTATGGCTATGACACATCACTAGTCATCAAGCATTCCATATACATGGCTAAAGATTCTATGTTAGAAGAACCTTCTTCATTTGAAGAAGCCAACAAGAAGGAAGAATGGAAAGAAGCTATGCAGGGAGAAATTCAAGAACTTCAAGAGAATAATACTTGGCATTTGGTTCCTAGAAAACCATTCATGAAGGTAATAGGTTCTAGGTGGATTTACAAGGTAAAAAAGAATTTAGATGATACAATAAATAGGTATAAAGCAAGACTAGTAGCAAAGGGGTTTGCTCAAATCCATGGAGTGGATTATGAGGGGACCTTCTCACCTATGGTAAAGATGCCAATTATAAGATTTTTCGTAAGTATTGTTGCTTCAAAGATTTGGGATTTGTACCAATTAGATGTTAAAAATGCATTCCTTAATGGATCATAAAGAGGTCTACATGGCTTGACTGCCACAATATGAACACAAAGACAAACTTGGTCTTGTATGTAAATCTCCTAGCACTAGGAATCATAGCCTTGTCACATACTTTCAGGACCAAAGCTTCGTTGCAAGCAAGGCAGATTCTTCATGGTTCATTAACAAGACTAATCTAGAAGTTATTTATCCATGTGTTTATGTGGATGACATCATCATCATAGGGAATGATGCCAATGGCATCAAGAAGATCAAAGCTTAGATGAAGGAAGAGTTCAAGATCAAAGTTCTTGGATTTCTTATATATTTTCTTGGCTTAGAGATTGTTTATACAGATTTTGGTGTTTTCATTGCTTAGAGGAAGTATATCCATGATGTGCTAGTTACATTCAAGATGGAAAATGCAAAAATTGTAGGTACACCTATGGAATTGAACCACAAACTCAATACACATGAAGGAAAAATTCTTAAAGACATTACAGGTTATCAAAGACTTGTTGGGAGTCTCAATTAGGCAACCCTTAGGAGTGGACATATGATATGGAGTAAGTACATTGAGCGAATTCATGCATGCACCAAGAAAACCTCACATGGAAGCTATGAAAAGGATTTTAAGCTATTTGAAGGGTACCATAAACAAAGGACTATTCTATCCATTCACATCTAACTTGGAAATCAAGCTATATTTTGACGCACATTGGGCTGGCTCAAAAGATGATAGGAGGAGCACCTCTGGCTACTTCTCTTTTGCACGATCAAAGCTGATTTCGTGAACATTAAAGATACAACCAATTGTAGCATTGTCATCAACTGAAGCTGAATATAGAGGCCTAGCAAATGCAACACAAGAGGCAATGTGGCTTAAGCTAGTCTATTGTGACATGGGGCTACATACATACACTCTAATGATTTTCGGAGATAACACTAGTTCACTTCATTTGGTTGCTAATGTGGTATATCATGCAAGGACTAAACACATTGAAGTGCATTATCATTATGTGAGAGAGAAGCTACTTAGCAAGGACATACAATTTTCCTATGTATCAAGCGACTTGCAAAGTGCAGTATGGTAACCAAATCTTTGGATGGAACTAAATTGAATAGGTTCAAGATGATGATTGGATAGTAGGAGATTAAAGAATTGAATCCCAAGCATATAAGGCTTGAGGGAGAGCTGTTGGTGCAATTAATCGAAGCCTAAATGCTTGATCATTTATGCTAAGGCTCATATGTGTATTCATGTATTAGCACATGAATGAGATCTTGTAAATTCTTGATTATTTACTCCTTGTAAAAGTGCATACGTGGAATCACTTCAATTGCAAGTTTTTAGGCGAATTTTTCCACAAGGTATTTGGTGAGGATTTATAACAAATCAAGTCCTAAAACCTTGGAATACTTTTAGGTAGAAGCTCAAATTCAAATTTGAATATTGGCTCCAACAAAAGGCTATAAAAAGGGGATCATCTAGTCGCATGTGTGCAACCCGATTTGGAGAGATATTCAAAGGAATCTTAAGTTGATATTGAGCTCACACCATAGCTCTATCATTGCCTACACATTGTGCAATCATTCATTGTCAATGTCAATGTAATCTATGTGCATTAATACATATATTTTTATCATATCTCATATCTTCTACTCTATCATGTACCAATCAGAATAGTGAACTTTCTAAGTATCATTCTTTGAGCATGGTCCATCATTTCAAGTGAAATTATTTGCAAAAGTTAGCTATCCTAGTTAATTATATATTTTTGAAAGGATGTTATTCAATTGTGAGCAGAGAAGGACTACTATTCATTTGTTTGAGCACATGTAGTGACCAAAATAGCAAGTTTTGGTTCATATTTGAAACTCCTAGTCATCTGTTTTGATTCAATGATTTGAGGATCATCTTCCAAAGTACTTGGGTGATTATTTGTGCTTCTTGTAAAGCTCAAGAGGTGACTTGACACTCCTCAATTCAATTTTGTCTTGTGTCAAGCAAGAACTTGCAGGACCAACTCATCTCTCGAAGGTACCCTCCATCTTCTCCAACATGCTCAAACTCAAGGATTGGACTGTAAGGAAACATTTGGCCGAGTAGAAAACATGGCCACAGTGAGAAATCTCTTGGCTTTAGGTGCAAGTAAAAGATGGAATATATATCAATTAGACATAAAGAATGCCTTTTCTTAATGGTGAGTTAAGTGAAGAAGTGTATATGTCACAACCAAATGGTTGTGGATGTAAAATATCCTAATCATGTATGTTAAACAAGCACTAGAAGCATGGAATGCAAGGTTGGTAGAGTATCTTATGCTGCAAGGAACACAACAAGTCATGTAATCCTTCAGTTGATGTAAACCATGTAGATGACATGTGTGTCTATGTATGCATTTATGTGGATGACTTGATGATTACAAGGAATGATGCAAAAACAATTGAAGAGATCAAAGGTAATTCGGGAAAGGAATTTAAAATTTCAGATCTTTGTTTGCTTAGATACTTTATTGGGATTGAGATTATGAATGACTATGAAGGGATGTTATTGATACAGAGAAAGTATACATGTGGTATCTTAAAAAGATTTGGTATGTAGGAATGTAAGTTTGTTTCTACTCCAATGGACTGTAATGCAAAGTTGAGTGCAAAAGAAGGTGATGCATTTCATGATATGAATGCTTATAGATCCATGGTAGGATCTTTGATTTATGTAACAAAAACTAGACCTGATATATGATATGCAGTAGGAGTATTAACACAGTTTGTGCATGAAATTAGAATGCCTCTTATGCATGCAATGAAAAGAGGGCTTAGGTATTTGAAAGGTACCATGAACAAAGGAATATTTTATATTCATGATGCTGATCTAGCTCTTAAAGTCTTTAGTGATGCAAATTGGGATGGATTTAAAGATGAGAGAAGATCCACAAGTGGAATAGCAAGAAAGAAAACATTAACATGCATGGAGCTAAAAGAAATAGCCTATAGTTGTTTTATCTTCTACGCACGCTAGGTATAGAGGTTTAGCATTGGCTACTACTAAGATTATATGGTTCATAAAGTTGTTTTGTGACTTGAATGTGCAAGTTGATGTATCACTGATATATGGGGATAACTTGAGCAGCATTCATATAACCTCAAATCCTATTTTTCATGCTAGAATAAAGCATATAGAGGTACACTATCATTATGTTTGAGAGAAGGCCATAAACAATTAAGTGCATGTTTCTTTTGTTGGGACAAAGGATCAAGTTGAAGATATCTTCACTAAATCCTTGGATGGAAAAAAGCTTCAAAGATTTAAGTTTTCTATAAATAAGTTTGTGAGAAGATCAAGTAGTTCCTAGGGGGTTCCACCTACTCATGGCTATACTTTCGAGGTCAATAAACTCCAACAATAAGAACATTTTATTAAGTCTAATCTTGAGACTTATGCCCAACACTTGGATGACCAAATTATGTCCGATCTCAGATCCATCGGAACATGTGAGACCCTCATGTCATAAAATTCCTTTATAACATTCTTCCGCCCTTGGAAAACATTTTTTTCCTAAAACGTAGAGCTATAGAAATACTCAAGGCATCCTTTGAGCTTCATGTACAAGTCTTTTGTTCTTATTTTTGAGTTAGCTAAGACAAACTATTAGATTTTTGTGATTGTTCTAGAACTAGCCTTTTAAGGTTAATCATTATTCATGTATCTTTGGGTTTCAGAAGTATCCTATCATGAGTGATTTGATTCTCAAATATCATGGATATGAGTACAAAATCACAAGTCTGAAAAGAATATGTGAGTCACTATGCTCCTTTGATTTTAATCATGCTTCTCTAAAAGAACCTAAAACAACAGACCAACTATATGTAAGAGAAATACTTAATGAATTCCGCATGAGTGCTCGTTAATCAATTTTTACTAACCTTGGCAAATATAGTGCTATCGATGAGGGAAAGAATCTCGAATATGTAAACATGCACAAAAGCATGATCAAGTGTTCTATTTTTCCAACAACTAGTGGACTTGATTTGAGTTTTCTAGCTCGCATGGTGAATCAAATTATGCATGAGATTATTCATTCCTCAACTAGAGAGCATCTTGATGTACTAAAGAGGATCTGAAAATATGCAAAATACATATGATATTTTGGATAACACACACAGACACACTTATACATATAAATACAACACACACACTATATATACATACACACACTATATATATACACACACACACATACACACACACTGGAAACTAGAAAACCCTAAATATTTAAATGTTTTGTCTTACTCAAGCATTGGATCTTGAGGCGAGGAAATGAAAAGATAGATATTCTAGACTAGACATCGATACAACAATCATATCTTGTAAATGGAGAGAGAGAGAGAGAGAGAGAGAGAGAGAGAGAGAATACTGCTCTATCGTGAGTCGCGAATCTTCTTGAACTGCCCAGGTGAGTCCTGAATCTTTTTGAACTGCTTAGGTGCTTGAGCAGCTGAGCTCCTCATTGCCATATCTGTTTCCGAAGATCCGTGGAAAATTAATCAATTAGAGATGAAGGTGAACGATGTTTATCGAACAGTCATATCGTCACCCTTTAGAGATTGACCCAACAACAAACAGCCTGCGCAGTGCACATGCTGCCATGGTTTAATACAAGGATAATCGCCTTTTAACCTCCAAATTATTCAGACGACAAACAGAAGCAACAGGGACTCCATAACTATGGAGCTGATTGACGAGGTATACAAAGACCATTACTTATCTCATGTGCCTTTTCAATAGAAAACACGAATCTGTAACCATCGAGTACAAATAAGACAATAACAAATTGCTTCGAGCGCAAGGAGAGGAATAGTTTATGCACATATTGATAGTAGAAGATGCCGTCAACAGTAATATTCAAAATTTGTAGTAGAACGGCGGGTTGCTGTCGTCCGCTTTGGCTATGATTAACGATGTGTAGATCGTTAAAAAAGGTAGGAAATCCATTTCTAAGTGCCATTGGAGATGACGAAGAGGAAGCGGAAGCAGTTCACCATCGTTATGCAGAACATTGACGTAGAACATGAAAATCACTTTCGATGAAGCTTTCCGCTAGAGAACATGGTACTGTCGCCGTCGAGTTTCGATAGGATGACGAACAAATCCTTTGAAGACGACAAGCGGAAGGGTAGTCTATGCGCGTGCGCATACTCGTCGAGGAATGTCGCTCTGAAGAGGACAATGGTGAGGTCTCTCTCAAACGACTTCAACTAATCCGTTCCTCTGAGTAGAATTCCTGTTCCACGCCCTTGTCAACCTCTGTCTCCTCCTACGACGATCTGTTTTCATAGAAAGGAGACTGTGCTTTAGACCTGCCCCTGGACGTATATGAAGGAAAGCTTTTACAAAACCATGGCAGGGAGGAACATTTTCTTTGATGGGCGAAGAAGACAATAGCTTTATGACATGAGTATAGGGAGTTCATGGGCCTAAAGTACATGTCTCTTTGCTCTTTGATAGTTCTCACATGGGGCACATTTGTGGCTTTGGCAACAACCTGTTTATTGTATAAGAAAAATATGGTATAAGAATTAGGACTTCAAGTGAGAGGCCCTTATCAAGTAGTTAGCCTATGGCATTGAAAGAAAGAAGGTCTTGAGCTTTATGCTTCTCTATTAACACAATTTAAGATGTGTAAGGATAGTATAACCCTTCATTGATTGTGCCCTTCAAATACCTAGAATTCTCTTGGCTACCTCCATGGGAGGCTTCCTTGGAGTGTGCATGAATTGACTTAGCACACTAACTCCATAGCATATATCTACTCTAGTTAGAGTATCATAATTCATGCTTCCAAATAGAATTTGATAGCTAGTACCATTTTCAATTAGCTCACCTTATGAGCACTTAACTTCAAATTTACCTCCATGGGTGTACCTGTAACCTTTGTATTCTCCATCTGGAATTTAGAGATCATATCTCCAATGTAATTCTTTGAGCGAGGAACATACATTTCTGTGTATATACCACTTCCAAACCTAGGAATTATGTGAGTAATCCAAGTTCATTGATCATGAACTCTTCTTTCATTTGAGCTTTGATCCTCCTAATTCCATTTGCATCATTTCTTGTAATGATTTATCATCCACATATACACAAAGGTATATGACCTCTAAGTTATTCATTTTAATGAAGAGGGAAGGATCTGCCTTGATTAGAATAAAACCTTTCTCCTGCAAGTAAATGACAAGTCTATAATTCCAAGATCTAGGAGCTTGCTTTGAGCCATACAAGGCTTTCCTCAACGTACATACATGTTCTGGGTATGTTTGATCTTCAAAGCCTAGAGGTTGATCCATATATACCTCCTCTAAAATCCAACCATTCAAGAAAGCATTTTTAACATCTATTTGATATATATTCCAATTTTTGGAAGATACAACACTCATGAGTACTCTAATAGTAGGCATTTTTGCAACCAGTGAAAATGTTTCTTCATAATCAATGCCTTGGGTTTGTGCAAATCCTTTGGCTACAATCCTTACTTTGTACCTGTTAATTGAGCCATTAGAATTCTTCTTTACCTTGTATATCCACCTTGAGCCAGTGGACTTCATGGATGGTTTCTTGGGTACCGATTCCCAAGTTGGATTTTCTTTCAAAGATTCTATTTCTTTTTCCATGGCACTCCTCCATTCTGGCTTCTTCATATGTAGATGGTTCTTCAAAGTTTGAGTCTTGTGCTATATATATTGAATGTTTAGTGAACAAAGAAGTATCATAACCATACCTTTTTGCCTTCATTTTCTCTCTAGTGGATCTTCTTATAGTTTGTTGAGATGATTCTACCACATCTCTCAATTGCGACACTTTGGCTTTGCCTTTAGAACTCCAAGAGTTGGTTTCCCTTCTTGGAGTCTTCTGGTCATCTTCAGAATCACTTGATTCTTCAAGTGTGAGCTCATTCCTCTTTGATAATGTTGGAAAGTCTTCCTCTATATCATAGGGAAGTTTGATTTTCGTGCAACCATCTTCAAATCGAGATTTGTTTTCATCAAACAAAACATATCTACTTACAATGAAACCTTTATTGCTCAGATTGAATGGTTATAATCTTTTTTATTAAGGTCATAGTCAACAAAGATGCATTTCTCTACTTTTGGATCTAATTTGCCTCTAATTTGTGAAGATATGTGCGCATTTGCTATGCACCCAAAGATCCTACAATGATCAAGGCTAGGTTTTCTTTCGTTCCATGCTTCATATGGTGTCATCCCATCCATTGATGGGAGTCTACTGATTAAGTATGTGGTTGTGGATACAGCCTCAATCCACAGTTAATTGGGTAATTTCTAATTCTCATTTAGCATTGGCCTTGCAGCCTCCATAATTATCCTATTTTTTCTTTCTACCACTCCATTTTTCTCTGGAGTATATCTAGTAGTAATATCTCTTTTTATTCCTCTCTCTTGGAGACAAAAATCAAAGTCGTGGGAGAAATATTCTCCCCTCCATCTGACCGTAGTCTCTTTAGAGTTTTACTTGTTTGATTTTCTACAAGTGCTAGGTATTTTTTGAAACATGAGGATACTTCATATTTATGCTTCATAAAATATAATATTTTCCATCTGCTACAATCATCAATGAATGAAACATAATACTTGGATCCATAGATTAATTGAAGGCTCCTTGCTTGGTCCCCATACATTTGTATGGACTAGCTCCAATAGGTCTCCATGAATGTATCCCTTCTTTGTGAATAGTTGTCTTTGTGATTTTCCAAATTGATAAGCACTGCATTTATATGAGATCATGTGTTGTTTGGAGATATTTGGTAGATCAAGTACACTCTGATCCCTATTGATTTGCTTGAGAGCCCTTTGACCTATGTGAGATAACCTCTGGTACCAAATTTCCAACTCTGATAGTGTTTCGCTACCATAGTTGAACAATGCAATGTTTCTAGTATCTTGGAGTTCAAATGTAAATAATCTACCTGATTTTTCTCCTCTTGCTAATCTCTTGAATTCCAATTGTGGATCCTCAACAAATGCTCCATTCTTTGTGAATCTAACCTGCAATCCTTTTTCAACGATCTAACCTACACTTATGAGGTTTTTGGTGATAGTTGGCACATGCAATACCTTGCTCATATTACCATCTAAGGTCTTCACATTGCCTAACTTTTACATTGGATGCCTTATATCATCTCTTGTTTGGACTTCATGTCTATTCCTTTGATCCTCTAAGTCTAAGAGTAGAGCTTCATTCCCTGTTACATGATTTGAACAACCTGAGTCTATATAGAATACATGTTCATCTACTTTACCTTGCTTCATGATCATGTTCATCAGAAGAAGTAAACCATCTGGAGTTTGATCATCTTCATAGTTGTTCTAGTCTCTCCTTCCTCTATATCCTCTTTGATAATTGATGTAGGTGTATGAGTTGTTGTTGTATCCATTGTTGTTGTTGAATCTACCTCTTGAGCTTCCATAGCCTCCTTTGTTGTAACCTCTTCCTCTTTGGTTCCTAAGATTCCTAAAACAATTCTTAGTGACGTGATTTGTTAATCAATTTATGGCGCATGGAGAGGAGTTGTGATTTCTCCC
Organism: Ceratopteris richardii; assembly: GCA_020310875.1. NCBI lineage: Eukaryota > Viridiplantae > Streptophyta > Polypodiopsida > Polypodiales > Pteridaceae > Ceratopteris > Ceratopteris richardii. The sequence goes on along the minus strand of CM035430.1, from coordinate 67,315,028 downwards.
CCTATTTTGTCTTCCTCCTCTACCTCTTCCTATTGAGCCTCATACCTACAAAGTTTGCTTGAGAGATTTTACCTTTATCATCAAACTTTTGACCTTTGCCTTTACTATTTTTGTTCTTGTTCTTATACATTCTTGAAGATGAGATGTCCAAGACATAACACCTTTAAGAAAGTGAAAAATGTATGGTGATGTATACTTCTACTTTTCTACATAAAGTTTTGGTGCATGGAACAAGCATAAATATACATCCATTTGACTTCTCTTGGATTTTGAGGTATAAATATACATCCACTGCAAAAACATGCTTTGAAGTTTCAAAGGTTGAATATTTATTTTCTATCTCAGTTAAAGTAAAAGTGAAGGATGGAGAGAATCTTGTGAGCTTAGTGAAAGCAAAACGCCATGAATTTATTTGAATCGAATCTTAAATCATACCCTAGAAGTTAGGATTATGTTTTGGTGGAATTCGTAGTAGTCATCAAGTTAAAAGTGTATATATACACTATGATTTGTATCATGGGATATCAAAGAGGTTTGAGCTCATTATCACATTCTTGTTCAATGAAAATTATAGTACCTTGAAGCTAAAGAAGTCCTACGTACTCTCTTTGTATGATATTTCCATTAACAATACATTTTATACTTCATTCTTATTGATTTGTGAATCTTTGATTTTTCCTCTAGTACATTAAGCAACTCTGTCAAGTTCTCCGAGTCATTTCTTTGTGTCTGAGTACTCATTATCCAATCCATCAATTGGATCACTACAGTAAGCATTTATACAAAGTTCCATAACCATTCAATGCATAGATCTTGAGTTATGAGTAAATCCATGTGATAGGTTTTGTGCATCATCTTCCTCATGAATGTTTGGGATTATGCCCCAGACTTCTTATAGACATTGCTCTGTGTAGTAACTATAAATTCATGAAATAACTTAGCATAGATTGCTTAACACTTAATTTGAAAGTATGCAAAGATCTCAGTCAATTCCTATCAGGCTTTGAGCATGAATAAAACATTAGGAGCCTTCTTCCATAAATAAAAAGTTTTAATAAGGTGCTTTGTATTGAAAATTTATCTATTTTGACACAACATTTTAGGAATAACGCTCCAAAGTACTATAGTGGTCTAAAAGAATATATTGGAAGCTTGTGGATTCTATTAAAGGTTTCTAAAGTATCAATGCTAGTCTAGAGTTGGATTTTGCCAAGAACATCTCATCTCTGCATACTATCCATCACCTCCTCACACAACTAGCATAATCAGAATTTGTGTAACCAATAATGAATTCTTTCCTCTACCCAAGCATAGAAACTTATCTTAAGTGCCACTCAAATATCTTGAAATCATCTTGACTACCTCTCAATGCTTGTTGCCAATATTAGACATATATCTATTCATAATCCCCACTACAAATGCAATGTCTAGTCATGTAGCTATGATAGTATACATGAGACTACCAACATCGTATTAATAAGGAATTTTGTTCATGAATTCCTTTTCCTCATCTAATTCGAGGTAATCAATATCCTTGCTCAATTTCACACATGAAGGTAAAGGTGTACTAATAGCCTTGCCACCTACATATTGAACTTGTAAAATACTTTGGATATGTACTCACTTTGAGACAATATGCATCTTTTAATCCTATCATGAGTAATGTGAATGCAAATAAAATGTTTGTCATCCCCAAAATCCTTCATATCAAATGTCTCATGCAACTTCTTTCTTGAGCAATAATTGTTCATCAGAGGACTTCCCAGCAATCAACATATCATCAACATAAAGTATCAAGCCTATTAAACTACCTTCTAATCATCTCTTTATGTAGATATAATTATCCTCATTGCTTCCAGAATATCCTTTATATTTTATAAAAGCATCAAAATTTTGATACCATTGTCTAGGGTATTGTTTAAGCCCAATGTAGGCTCTTCTTTAGCTTACAAATTAGACTTTCTTTAGCAGGAATTACATAACCCTTAAGTTGTTTCATATAGAACTAGACTTTCTTTGTCAGGAACTACATAACCATTTAGTTATTCCATATAGATCTTATCTACAAGATCTGCATGCAAGGAATTAGTTTTCACATCCATTTGGACTAGCTCTAAGTCCTCCATTTTGCACAGAATCCAAGCAACATGCACAAGGTATTCATCTTGACTACTATAGAGAAGATTTCCTCGCAATCAATACCATGTTGCTCCTTAAACCCCTTGTAACAAGTCATGCTTTATACTTTGGAGAAGCACTAAATTATGTGAATTTTAGCTTGTATACCCATTTACATGGTAAATCTTTCCTACCCTTTATCAAAGATACTAAATCCCAAGTACCATTCTTGTGAATAGAATCCAATTCATTATTTATGGAACACTCCCACTTGACATGACCCTCTATCTAGAGCTCATTTATAGCAAGAAGGCTCACTAGCATTTGTTAGCATAAGAGAATCCAAACCTAGAACATATCTATTAGGTGGATGTGAGATACATGCAGAATGTCTCAATGGTTATTGAAGATGAACATTTGAAACTGATTTGATTGGACATTCTCCTAAACATACCTCTGTGTACCAATTTTATGCATGCTAACTACACGATTAGTATCCTCAAACACTTCTCTTCTCACTTCAACCTCCTTAATAGGATATTTATGCATATTAGACTCATTGAAAATGACATAAGTGCTTTTGATCACAGATGGTGTTTCAAGATCCCATAAGAGATATCCAAATTGACCTTCTCGACAATATCCAAGAAAAAATCATTTCTTTGACTTATGGTCCAACTTTTGTCTAATATTCTTGGGTATATGAACGTACTCTTCACACAACTCTAAGATGATCATTTTATGGTGGCTTCCATGTCCATAACTCTTATGCCACTTTAGACTTTGGGAGTACTAAGTGAAAGATTAATAACATGAATTACAGTCAATATAGCTTCTGCCCTAAAGCCTTGTGAAAGGTTTGGATGATGTAGAATAGAAACTACTCTATTGTGATATCTCTTTTCATCCTTTCAGCTACACCATTTTACATTGGGTTATAAGCAGTTATAAACTCTCTACAAATTCCTCTAGACTGATAGAAAAAGATAAATTCATTTGAGGTATACCCACCCCCATTATTTGAACATAAAGCCTTGGGCTTAGTCCCTTTTTAGTCTCAACTCAAGCAAGCCATTTTTCCAAAGTAAAGAATACCACATCCTTCCATTTGATAGGATAGTCCTAGACTTTTCTAGTAGAATCATCTATGAACGTGACAACGAAAAAAAAACCACCTAATGACCTTGTGGGCATAGCACTCTTTCTGTGTGTGTTCTTTCTTATGAAAATAATGGCATTGGATATCCCTCTTCCTTGATTTACTTCTACTTTTACTCCGATCACCATTCTTTTCCTTGTTCTTGCTCTCGCCATGTTGCTAATTTTTTGCTTAGTAAGAATTAGGAACATTATATGCATCTCCACGTTGAGTTCCAACCATAGATTTTGTACTAATCTCCTCACTCAACAGTGCTCGATATAAATCATTATAGACCATTTTATCACCAGGTGCACTATTGCTAATAGTTGTGCAAAACATATCCCATGATGATGGCAAGGTGCATAGCAACAAGATTGCTTTCATTTCATTATCCTTTTTCATTTTTGGGCATATAACTAGGAGAAAATAGTATCAAAATCATTTAGATGAGAGCCAACACTATTGTGTCCTTCATGCAAAGGTCATATAACTTTCTCATTAGATACACTTTATTTGATGTTGTTTCTCTTTCATATGTATTGCAAAACTTTCTCAAAAGCTCCTCTACACTTTCAAAGTCCAATACTATAAAGTAAATATTATCTTCTAGGTGTAATGGAATGGTAGACCTATCCATTTCATCCAACTCATCCCAATCATCATCATCCATAAAAACATGATTCTTTGAGATTCCATTTATTGGCTTGCATTGTCTCCTTAGAATCAACACATCTTTAATCTAATTCTTCCATAGAGAAAAGTTTGTGCCATCAAATTTTTGGATCTCAAAACGGTCTTTATTCTAAAAGTTATAGCTCCTTCCATGAACACAAGCACTAGACTCAATTCCAAGAGATGTGCCTAGGATTTTTTATGCCATGATGATAGAGAATTGACTAGAATGATAATGGATGTAGAATAATCCTTAACAACCAATTGTCAAATTTTGGGAAAATTTCAATAGTCTTCCTAGAAAAATAGATATATGTACAACAATGATCAACCAAAAGGATTATGTGAGAACATATGTGCTCATACCAATAAGTCTGTCAAGGAGTAAAATCGACCACTGTATTGTTGAAAAACTAAAAAGCTAGAAAAAATTTATGAGAGTATCCTCTGCAAAATGAGCAAATGGTCAATGTCAAAAAGTCATAAAACTATGAGTATTGGCATGTAAACCTGCATAGTGGCTTATCGACCACCTACAAACAACTATCATATACCTCCTATGGCGAGGCTGGATAATTCTTCCACCAACCTTGTTGTGAAGGGCTTAGTTAGGTGGATCAAGCCAACTGTCAGTGTTCTGATGACGGTGCATGCATGGTGCTTCTGTTATACTTTATGGAATATTTGGAATGAAGGTTTAATGCCTTGAGGATTTTAATGTGTGTTGTGTTTTGATTAGCAGGTGGAGATCCATGAGGGCATGAACAAGTGTGAACGCAAGAGGATTTATTCATATGCTTTTTGGAGTTATTTTTAGAAGATAGTTACTTTTAGCTATTTTTAGCTATTTTTGTAAATAAAGCAAAAGCACACTATTTTTAGTGTGGCCCTCATGTATCTTCCATCAAGGACATAATATGAATTGCCTATAAATACGCATGCTCTCATAGAGTGTCCATGAGAGCATGTGGGGGGAGATTGGACCCAATCTTGTGCCGTCTCTTTTCTCTCTCTTGTCTCTTGTCTATTTTCTGTGTACGTATATGCTCTGCGGGTTCCGATCGACAACAGTGATATCAGAGCTTGGACGTCCGCAGAGCATGTGATCAAAATATGTAGTCGTCGTCAACCTTCGTCCTCAACCATGTTCATCCCCATCGTCTGTCGCCTTCGCAGGAGTTTGCGTTTGTTGAACCATGATTTCTTCAGCGTTCACTTCAGGTTCCAGCGTGGCTTTTCAAAGCGATTTTGCACTTCAGTGCATAGAACGCTGACGACGATACGCGAACTTCTCCGTGCGTGCGCCAGTCCTGGTTTTGACTCTTGGCGACGAAGTCCTGAGACGCTGCACGCGGCACGCCATCCACAGAACAAAGCGTTTGTTTTTATTTTTCTTTTAAAAGTTTTCTTGTTTGTGCATGGGCCCGAGTTTGTCGGCGCTCCTTCTGTGTAGACGCAGCACGACCATACACAGAGGCATATAACGATCTTTTTAAGGCGACAATCTTCCGAGAACTAGAATCATCTCTTACGAACTGCGCTAGTGTTTTACTCAGAGGAACTTTGGATGACGACGACGACACTCCTTTCTGAAGTTTTTGATGTGCTGTTGATGTGATAATCACTGCTATAATCAACCAATTTTGAAATGGGCTCTAACGATTGAGATGAGGCGCAGCTACCGCAGCCGCTTGCCTGTCCAGCCAAAGAGAAAACGCAGAGATTTATCGTTTAGAAAGACAACGACTATGTCTGCCACACAGCCCGAATTTGCAAAGCTCACAAATATCAGAGCCACCCAACCCAAGCTCACGCGCATCATACGTGGATCTGACGCGCGTCCTTCACGCTGATGGAATTTTCTTGGCTTGTTATTTTTCGAGCGCTGCTCACGCAGTTCTTCTGCCCTCAAGGGGGCCTCAGAGATCTGAATACATCAGACGTGGTTTTGATTGAAGATGAGTCTGCGTGTCTATATATATGTCCATTCAGTTTTTACGTCGTATATAGGATATGAGTCGCTGTCGCACACTCACAGAGAAGATATCCGAAAGCACTTCTGGCAGAAAACTTCTAGAGTTTTGACCCGATTTCTAGGCATAGTATTTTGTGTCATAATTTTTCAGTGTTCATCATCTTATTCCCTCATCTTCGTTTGTATGATTTTCTGGAGCGTTCTGTTTGAAGAAGATCATATAGACATGAGATATGGGATAAAGTCTGCCCCGCACAGATCAATGAAGAGTCTTTGTTTTGTTTTCCTCCTTCAAAGACGCTCGTGCTTCCTCAAGGATTTCCTCACTTACTTCCACGAGATTTCGAATTTATTGTTACTGAACACTATATGTGGGATTAAGGAATTCTCTTGAAGGAACGTTGCGTAGAACGACATGACTGATGCTGTTTTGATCCTTTTATCTTTGCATATGGGATAATCAATCTCTGCTGCGTGCTCTTAGCTACAGAAAGACAAAATTCGATTTCGTTTTCTTGGAGCCAACTTAATCTTCCTTTAAAGAGTATAATTTGGACGTCATAGCTTCACTTATTTGGCCCTAAATTGGGCATATGGCCTTTAAATTCAAAGCTTTTTCTTGATCTAGAAAGCCTTCTCTGATATTTTTTCCATAAAGTGGTTGTAAGCTATATTTTGGCTTTCATTCTTATTATCTTCCGAGCTTGGAGTTTGGTCGTTCATCCTTTCATAACCTTCTTTTGAGCATCGTTCTAAAGCACAACTTATCGGAAGTGACTTGGAGAACTATTTCAATGGAGCATGGAACATCTTCAACACCTGCGCACATCTGAAAATTACTTTTTGAACCTCCAGATAAGTCTCTTGTCAATTTATATGCATGATTGCTTTCTTTTTGCATCAAATTACATTTTTGAACATGCGAGTTTTGCATCGTACCTAGAATAAACGCATAGTTTAGACATGGTTCGTCTTGTGTAGTACATGTATTTTTCTTGCAGGGATAGGTACATATTTTTCTTGTAGGTTATCGAGGAGAAAAAATGTATATATTTGTCAGGGTGTGTAATCCCCTTTGGTCTCTTTGTGCATAGATTGTGCCTATTGGCATCTATATCATGGAAATTGTTTGTCGGAAATTTTCCGATTTTCAAAATCACGTCGTTATGCTGCCGAAATTTTTACAAAATTTGTATGCACATGCGTTCAAGCATAAATTCATGATTAGAAAATTGATTATTATTTTATCATATCCAAAAATTCATTTTTATCGTCATCTTTGGATTGCATTTAGACTTAAATCCTGTTTATCATTCACAATCACATTAAATTCCAGTTTTCCAGTTCCATGCATGTGTTTTTACATGGCACATGCCTATGATTGTTCAGTGATGCAGCATGTGATTGGCCATCCATGTCTATTTTATTCTTATCAACTGAGGTCAGTTGCTCGACAACTGGGGGGCATGTTATACTTTATGGAATATTTGGAATGAAGGTTTAATGCCTTGAGGATTTTAATGTGTGTTGTGTTTTGATTAGCAGGTAGAGATCCATGAGGGTATGAACAAGTGTGAACGCAAGAGGATTTATTCATATGCTTTTTGGAGTTATTTTTAGAAGATAGTTACTTTTAGCTATTTTTAGCTATTTTTGTAAATAAAGCAAAAGCACACTATTTTTAGTGTGGCCCTCATGTATCTTCCATCAAGGACATAATATGAATTGCCTATAAATACGCATGCTCTCATAGAGTGTCCATGAGAGCATGTGGGGGGAGATTGGATCCAATCTTGTGCCGTCTCTTTTCTCTCTCTCTCTCGTCTATTTGCTGCGTGTGTGCTCTGCGGGATACGATCGACAACAGCTTCAAGCAAGCTCAGGTGGTAGAATGAAGACTCAAAGAGAATATAAAAACTAAACAAAATTGATCAAATCACTTACACAACATATCATCATATGAGAGAAAAGATGCTTCCATGGAAAGAAGATAAGTGTACATACAATTCTAATTGAAAAAAATAATGGAAAAAATACATGTTACCGACTCCTCATAATGTTGATTCATAATAATCTTCAATTTACATGCATATGTCTAAAGCCATCTCCATCATCTAGATGTGTGTAGATATCTCCACCACTTAGCAAGGGTAGAGAAACTCTTTCCTCTAAGTAGATGAAGATAGCTTCCTCTTCATAGTGTATGTAGCCTTCATGTTCTTCTTGTCCTCTTGTAGTCTTCAACACCTCCAATTATTCATCTTTCAATCTCCACTTCAGAAAAAATATCAATGCAAGAACCCCTCCTTCCCTCCAACGAAGGGTGATGATTGATCAAGAGATTGATGATTGAACTCAACCCTTGTCTCCTCTTTATATAGGAATTAGAACTCATATGATTGCTTTGACTAAAAACATCCAATCTCATAAATGCGATAAGATTTATTTTAAGGTAGAAGTTTTCTTTTGGCTTATGTTTTGTTTTTTGCATTGTTTTTTCACGATTACATTGCTTTTTTATTTCTTGTTTTTTTTTATTTTCTATTTTTACATCATTCCTCTTTTTATGTATGCATATTCATGATGCTTTTATTATGATATCTTTTTATATTGTCTTGCTATTTTAATATTTTATGTGAAGGGTTTGGGTTGGGTGGATCAGGCCAATTATCGTTGTCCCAATGATGGCACATGCAAGGTGCTTCAAGCAAGTTGAGGTGGTGGAATGGAGACTCAAAGAGAGTATTAGAAACTCACAACAGTTGAACCCAACGTGAAATATTTCTATTCATCTCGACAAGTGAACCTGACATGAAATACCTCCTTCAAAACAAGTGAACCCAACATGAAATATGTCCGTTCATCTAGAGAGTGAACCCGACATGAAATACATCTATTCCAATAACATTAACAAAGAGACCCCAACATCTGCATATATCTGAGTTAAGAAAACCTTACTTCGACCATCTTTATCAACATTAAAGGCTTTATGCAAAAATGTAACCACTATATCAATTACTACATGGACATACATAAGTGCTATCCATATAAGCATAAATAGTTTGTATGAGCTCAATGTATGCAATAAAATGGCACTCAAATGCTAAATTCATAACTGAAACACTAGCCAACAACACCTACAAGTGTCTACCAACTTGTTTCTTTAGGCTCAAAAACCTGCATAAACATTTTGTGGCCACTCCCACCTGAAACCCTTTTAAGAAACTTGTAGATTTACTAG
>CM035430.1:67293381-67298381 GCA_020310875.1 Ceratopteris richardii | reverse complement strand
CTCGCCTTTGAATCCAACTATCTCTTGCTTCCTCTTCTATCTCCGACGCTTTCTATTTCTTTTAATTCTTCTCTACATTCCTCTCATTTTTTAATCCTCATCATTTTCCTTTAGCTTATATACATTGGGAAATAAGATTATTTTGCTCATTATATTTATGTATTTAAATGTTTATTGTGTGAATGCTAAGATGGTAGTACAGAATACCCGTGTCCTAAGAGCATTTTGTGTAACAGTGAATGTACATGTGTATGTGTTTTCTATGTGAATGCTAAGAGGACAACGTGGAACAGCCATATCGTAAGAGCATTTTCATTTTGTATGGTTGCTAAGAGGGTATTGAGGACCACCCATACTATAAGAGTGCTCTTTGTGTTGTATGTATATGGGTGAAGTGAATGAGTAAGGAGTTAAAAATCCCTTCTTTCAATCATATACATCCTTTCTTTTGAGCTTGAGTATTAAAGGAGTGTTAAAGACTATTTCTTTACTACTCCTCTCATAACTTGGTGCCCTTAGTAAAGAATTTAATTTAATGAATTTCCAAAATCCCAATAACTAAGATCTTCATATTTGTCCCAAACAACTTTATCAACCAAGTTTTCTTCTTTCCATCCATATCACATACAGTAGGAAGATATTCTTCAAAAAATGCATAGTCTATCATTTTGGGGCAGAGCATTTGGCAAAAATCCTTGAATCTCAAGAACCATTTACCTTTCGAGTTCCAGAGTATATCCTTAGCTTCGATATCTGGATATTCATTCTTCTGTAAGGAAACCACATTCAAGCTCAACTATGGCAATCTTTTCCCACTTCTATGGAAGACCTAATGAAGATATTATGGAGTTTTTAGACAACTTGGAAATGGTATACCTCGTCTTAGGAAGTGATCAAGAACTTATTAAGCTAAGGGCATTTCCATTGGTCCTAAAGGAGAAAGCCAGAGTATGGTACAACCACCTATCAAACAAGGCAACAAGAAGTTGAAAAGCAATGCATGAAGTGTTCATAGCACGATATGGAAAAAAGGATACACTAGAAGGATTATGGTAATAATTGCTCTCAATAAGGCAAGTAACTCTTGAAGAATTTTCAAATTATGAGTCTAAGTTTTATTGTATGTGGAATAATTGAGAAAGTAGTCTATGGACAAATGAGATAGCTCCACAGTTTTTGAAAAGGGATGGATTCACCTCAGGACTATTCTCTTCTCTAGAACAAAAGTGGAGTCACAATTTCTTGGGATCTTTGAAGAAGCACTAGAGATAGCAAGAATAAAGTATAGAAAATTAAAGTTTTAGTTTTCAAAGGTTGAAAAAGTAGAACATATAGATGTTATTCCCTTTGTACAAGCTCCATAGGTAGAGAACAGAAGAGCTTCATAATAAAATATCTTGCAGAAACTTTTACAACAGCTAGAACAATTGACACTTAACTTGATGAGGAGTCAACAAGATAGATCACAAAGAAAACAAAATCGGGGACAACGATGACAAGCACAAGAATTCATATGCTACAATTGCAACGAACGTGTTCATAGTATGTACAATTATCCTCACGCTCGTAAGAATCCAGGTGATATATATTCTGTATAGAGGCCACTATAATATGTGGATGAATAACAACAATAATCACAAGTAAATATTCCACCTCTTGTAACGGCTCAAGATGATCAAAGAAAAGTGAATGTTTTGGAGTTGATTGAGGAACAAGAGACTATGGATACGATGCCAATCAAGAGGACAAGGGTGCAAAACAAAGACATATCTCAAGATGAACATTCCAGCATGGGTAGACAAATGAAGAGAGGAAGAATTGCAAAAGGAGAAAATAGTAAAAGATAGAGAAGGTCGAGGAGAAGGATCATGATGGAAGGTAAGGATATCAAAATTTATGATCTGATTGAGGATATCTCCACACACAAATCAAATATCACTTGGCCATAATTATTGTAACTATCTTCAAAAACTAGGAGGGAATGATCCAAGCTAGTGAGCACTAGGAGGACTCAAAATAAGAATAACCTTATAAAAGTCAATACATATGATGACGTGGTACACACAATGGATGCGTATGTAAAAGAGAAATGAATTTCCAATGTGTATATGGATGGCCGAGCATAAATGCGTATAATGAAAGAGAAAACAATGCATAGGTTAGGATTGGATGTGACACGATCAGCATAAAGCCCTTGGGAAACCATGGGTGGTACTTGATTGAGGGTTCAAGATACCAAATATGGGTGAAAATAAGATTTAAGACCGAGGTTGAGAACAAGAGCCCAAGACACCAAGATTAAAAACAAGAAGATTCAAGACACCAAGGTTGAGAGCAAGGGTTCAAGAACCAAGGGTGCAAACAAGATTCAAGAAACTATGCAAGGTTAAGGACATCAATTCAAGGATACCTAGGGAGTTCAAGGGGCTGCTCACTGAGGCTAGAGGGATACAAGGGCAGATCATTGAGGACAATGATTGAACAAGGAGGGAAGATTATAATAAAGTGATAGGTAGGAGATCGTTGAACCACATCCTTGATAGATAGGAGATGGTTGAACTACACCCTAAGAGAGAGGGTTAGGAAGTAATCCTTAACCATGGCTTTTAGGATAAGTGTTCGTATCATCATATTCCTAACCAAGAGGTTGTGAGTTCAATTCCTTATAATCAACATGCTCAAAAGCTACCCTAAATAATTCATTAAAGATTATAATGAGATACAAGGTGTAATTGCTATTCAATTTCATATCGAAATCAAGCCAAAATCAAAGCCATTGGCACAAAAGCTCATAAGGATCAGAACACTTCAACAAGAGGCTCTATTAAATGAGGTAAATAGACTCATAAAGGCTGGTTTCATTTACCCTATATCACATTCAAAATGGGTGTCTCCAGTAGTAGTTATCCCAAAGAAGAACGATAAATGGAGGGTGTGTGTATACTATAAACCCTTGATTGCAGCAACCAAGAGAGATCATTTTCCACTATCTTTCCAAGATGCAATACTAAATGAAGTGGAAGGTCATGAAAGGTACACTATATGCCATGGATACTAAGGGTACTTTCAAATTTGGATAGCCGAGAAGGATCAAATGAAGACTACATTCATTATGCTAGGGGGATGTCTTGCTTATTGAGTAATGTCTTTTGGCTTAACCAATGCATCTGCAACATTTCAAACTTTATGAACTATGTTTTCCAACCATTTTTTGGATCATCAATAAGGGTGTACGTGATTACTTTTGCACATATAGTACTATATCTATGCATTGTCAAAAAGTTAAAGAATGCTTAAAAAGATTGTATGAGCTTGGAGGTCAATTGAATCTTGATAAGTGTCATATTGTCGAGAAGGAAGTACTTCTCCTTGGACATCTCATATCAAAAAAAGGGGATTCAAGTTGATCCATCCAAAGTGGAAACCTCATTGGCTCTCCCTCCTCCAACAACATCAAAGTAGACTCTCACTTTTGTACAAAAGGTATGCTACATGTTACGTTCATCCACCTTTCATCTGAAATTATATCTCCATTACAAAATCTTGCACAAGATACTGTCTTTTTATAGGAGGATATCCATAGAGAATAATTTGAAGAAATTAAAATAGTACTCAACACTCTACCCACATTGATGCTTCCAAATATAGGAGAGACTTTCTATGTGTATCCAAGCATAGATGAAGACGCAATCAGAGTAGTCATACTCCAAAAGATTACAAAAATATCTCACATGCATCCTGTTTACTTTGCTGGCAAGGTAATGAAAGAAAATGAGAAGAGATACACAAATGCAGAGAAACTCATAAACGCACTTATGTTTGGAGTAAGGAAGTTTCGGTCTTACCTTCTTGCTAGGCCTTTGATTCTTCTTACAACAAATCATGCATTCCCATATGTGGTACAACATATGAGCATCTCATCTAGAATAGCTAAATGGGTTCTTAAACTTCAAGAGATGTAACTATATACTTTTGTAGTAGAGGAAAGCACAAAAGCGAATCTTGCAGACATACTCACCTACAAGAAGTGGGAGAGGAAAATATCCAATGAGAGAGACAAGGGAGCTGTTGGAGTTAGACGTCTGCAGAAGCACATGAACAGCACAAGGAAGAAGAAGAAGCTTGGAGCTCAACACATAATATTGAATGTATTACTAGAGAATGTACAAAGATAAGTGGCCCATTAGGGCTATAGACATATATAAAATCCGAGGAAAAAAAACCTCCTAAAGAGGTAAAAAAGTGCCCCGATGGTCCTAGAGTGTTCACACACATCACTACCTAAATATATCAACAAATCCCCCCCTGGGAGTGATGCGGTGAACAAGTAGCTAGCACTCATGTATAAGGAAGTGCCAAGCTATGTGTAAATCACTCCACAAAAGGAAGTAAGCCCAGAGCTTTGTGGAAAGCTTCAAACTTCTCCCTAGGCAGAGCCTTCGTGAAAATGTCTGCAATGTTCTCCTGTATGGGCACATATGCCAAGCTGATCTCCCCAGTGAGAATCTCTCCCTGACATAATGCTAATGCATCTTAATGTGCTTAGTGCGAGCATGGAACACAGGGTTTCTCACAACTTCCAATGCGCTCTGACTGTCAGTGAAGATGGTGGTGGTAGAAGACTGACCAACACCCAAATCAGCCATAAGGCATCTGAGCCACACACACTCAACAATCGCTGTGAAAGCTGCCCTATACTTAGCCTCACAACTAGAAGTGGCAACAGTATGCAGCTTCTTGCTCAACCAAGATATACATGAGCTACCAAGCATGAAGCAAAAACCACTAGTGGACACGAGTGTCATAGCAACCTGCCTAATCAGTCAGAGAAAGCATGCAAATCTGACGGTAGTGATCCCCCCTTGGGATAAAACAACCCAAGTAGCCGAGTACCACTCAAGTAGGGAAAGATGCGCTTAACCACCTGCCAATGATTGACTCCTGGGCAATGCATAAACCTGCTCATCTGTGAGATAGCAAATTGAATATCTGGTCGAGTA
>CM035430.1:67275881-67280881 GCA_020310875.1 Ceratopteris richardii | reverse complement strand
TTCCTCTCATTTTTTAATCCTCATCATTTTCCTTTAGCTTATATACATTGGGAAATAAGATTATTTTGCTCATTATATTTATGTATTTAAATGTTTATTGTGTGAATGCTAATATCGTAGTGCAGAATACCCGTGTCCTAAGAGCATTTTGTGTAACAGTGAATGTACATGTGTATGTGTTTTCTATGTGAATGCTAAGAGGACAGCGTGGAACAGCCAAATCGTAAGAGCATTTTCATTTTGTATGGTTGCTAAGAGGGTATTGAGGACCACCCATACTATAAGAGTGCTCTTTGTGTTGTATGTATATGGGTGAAGTGAATGAGTAAGGACTTAAAAACCCCTTCTTTCAATCATATACATCCTTGCTTCTGAGCCTCAGTATTAAAGGAGTGTTAAACACTATTTCTTTAGTACTCCTCTCATAACTTGGTGCCCTTAGTAAAGAATTTAATTTAATGAATTTTCGAAATCCCAATAACCAAGATCTTCATATTTGTCCCAAACAACTTTATCAACCAAGTTTCCTTCTTTCCATCCATATCACATACAGAAGGAAGATATTCTTCGAATAATGCATAGTCTATCATTTTGGGGCAGAGCGTTTGGCAAAAATCCTTGAATCTCAAGAACCATTTATCTTTCCAGTTCCAGAGTATATCCTTAGCTTCGATATCTGGATATTCATTCTTCTGTAAGGAAACCACATTCAAGTTCAACTATGGCATCAATCTTTTCCCACTTCTATGGAAGACCTAATGAAGATATTGTAGAGTTTTTGGACAACTTGGAAATGGTATACCTCGTCTTAGGAAGAAGTTATTAAGCTAAGGGCATTTCCATTGGTCCTAAAGGAGAAAGCCAGAGTATGGTACAACCACCTATCAAACAAGGCAACAAAAAGCTGAAAAGCAATGCATGAAGCGTTCATAGCACGATATGGCAAAAAGGATACACTAGAAGGATTGTGGTAATAATTGCTCTCAATAAGGCAAGTAACTCTTGAAGAATTTTCAAATTATGAGTCTAAGTTTTATTGTATGTGGAATAATTGAGAAAGTAGTCTATGGACAAATGAGATAGCTCCACAGTTTTTGAAAAGGGATGGATTCATCTCAGGACTATTCTCTTCTCTAAAACAAAAGGTGGAGTCACAATTTCTTCGAACCTTTGAAGAAGCACTAGAGATAGCAAGAATAAAGTGTAGAAAATTAAAGTTTTAGTTTTCAAAGGTTGAAAAAGTAGAACATATAGATGTTATTCCCTTTGTATAAGCTCCATAGGTAGAGAACAGAAAAGCTTCATAACAAAATATCTCGCAGAAACTTTTACAACAGCTAGAACAATTGACACTTAACTTGACGAGGAGTCAACAAGATAGATCACAAAGAAAACAAAATCGGGGACAACGATGACAAGCACAAGAATTCATATGCTACAATTGCAACGAACGTGTTCATAGTATGTACAATTATCCTCACGCTCGTAAGAATCCAGGTGATATATATTCTGTATAGAGGCCACTATAATATGTGCATGAATAACAACAACAATCACAAGTAAATATTCCACCTTTTATAACGGCTCAAGATGATTAAAGAAAAGTGAATGTTTTGGAGTTGATTGAGGAACAAGAGACTATGGATACGATGCCAATCAAGAGGACAAGGGCGCAAAACAAAGACATATCTCAAGATGAACATTCTAGCATGGGTACACAAATGAAGAGAGGAAGAATTGCAAAAGGAGAAAATAGTAAAAGATGGAGAAGGTCGAGGAGAAGGATCATGATGGAAGGTAAGGATATCAAAATTTATGATCTGATTGAGGATATCTCGACACAGAAATCAAATATCACTTGGCCATAATTATTGTAACTATCTTCAAAAACTAGGAGGGAATGATCCAAGCTAGTGAGCACTAGGAGGACTAAAAATAAGAATAACCTTATAAAAATCAATACATATGATGACGTGGTACCCACAATGGATGCGTATGTAAAAGAGAAATGAATTTCCAATGTGTATATGGATGGCCGAGCACAAATGCCTATAATGAAAGAGAAAACAATGCATAGGTTAGGATTGGATGTGACAGGATCATCTGTGTAGCTAGAAAGTATAAAGCCCTTGGGAAACCATGGGTGGTACTTGATCAAGGGTTCAAGATACCAAATATGGGTGAAAATAAGATTTAAGACCGAGGTTGAGAACAAGATCCCAAGACACCAAGATTAAGAACAAGAAGATTCAAGACACCAAGGTTGAGAGCAAGGGTTCAAGAGACCAAGGGTGCCAACAAGATTCAAGAAACTATGCAAGGTTAAGGACATCAATTCAAGGATACCTAGGGAGTTCAAGGGGCTGCTCACAGAGGCTAGAGGGATATAAGAGCAGATCATTGAGGACAATGATTGACCAAGGAGGGAAGAATATAATAAAGTGATAGGTAGGAGATCGTTGAACCACATCCTTGATAGATAGGAGATGGTTGAACTACACCCTAAGAGAGAGGGTTAGGAAGTAATCCTTAACCATGGCTTTTAGGATAAGTGCTCATATCATCATATTCCTAACCAAGAGGTTGTGAGTTCAATTCCTTATAATCAACATGCTCAAAAGGTACCCTAAATTATTCATTAAAGATTATAATGAGATACAAGGTGTAATTGCTATTCAATATCACATCGAAATCAAGCCAAAATCAAAGCCATTGGCACAAAAGCTCATAAGGATCAGAACACTTCAACAAGAGGCTCTATTAAATAAGGTAAATAGACTCATAAAGGCTGGTTTCATTTACCCTATATCACATTCAAAATGGGTGTCTCTAGTAGTAGTTATCCCAAAGAAGAACGATAAATGGAGGGTGTGTGTATACTATAAACCCTTGATTGCAACAACCAAGAGAGATCATTTTCCACTATCTTTCCAAGATGAAATACTGAATGAAGTGGCAGGTCATGAAAGGTACACTATATGCCATGGATACTAAGGGTACTTTTAAATTTGCATAGCCGAGAAGGATCAAATGAAGACTACATTCATTATGCCATGGGAATGTCTTGCTTATTGGGTAATGTCTTTTGGCTTAACCAATGCATCTGCAACATTTCAAACTTTATGAACTATGTTTTTCAACCATTTTTTGGATCATCAATAAGGGTGTACATGATTACTTTTGCACATATAGTACTAGATCTATGCATTGTCAAAAAGTTAAAGAATGCTAAAAAAGATTGTATGAGCTTGGAGGTCAATTGAATCTTGATAAGTGTCATATTGTCGAGAAGGAAGTACTTCTCCTTGGACATCTCATATCAAAAAAGGGGATTCAAGTTGATCCATCCAAAGTGGAAACCTTATTGGCTCTCCCTCCTCCAACAACATCAAAGTAGACTCTCACTTTTGTACAAAAGGTATGCTACATGTTACGTTCATCCACCTTTTATATGAAATTATATCTCCATTACAAAATCTTGCACAAGATACTGTCTTTTTATAGGAGGATATCTATAGAGAATAGTTTGAAGAAATTAAAATAGTACTCAACACTCTACCCACATTGTATAGGAGAGACTTTCTATGTGTATCCAAGCATAGATGAAGACGCAATCAAAGTAGTCATACTCCAAAAGAATACAAAAATATCTCACATGCATCCTGTTTACTTTGTTGGCAAGGTAATGAAAGAAAATGAGAAGAGATACACAAATGCAGAGAAACTCATATACGCACTTATGTTTGGAGTAAGGAAGTTTCGGTCTTACCTTCTTGCTAGGCCGTTGATTCTTCTTACAACAAATCATGCATTCCCATCTGTGGTACAACATATGAGAATCTCATCTAGAATAGCTAAATGGGTTCTTGAACTTCAAGAGATGTAACTATATACTTTTGTAGTAGAGGAAAGCAGAAGAGCGAATCTTGCAGACATACTCACCTACAAGAAGTGGGAGAGGAAAATATCCAATGAGAGAGACAACGGAGCTGTTGGAGTTAGACGTCTACAGAAGCACGTGAACAGCATAAGGAAGAAGAAGAAGCTTGGAGCTCAACACATAATATTGAATGTATTACTAGAGAATGTACAAAGATAAGTAGCCCATTAGGGCTATAGACATATATAAAATCAGAGGGAAAAAAACCTCCTAAAGAGGGAAAAAAGTGCCCCGACGGTCCTAGAGTGCTAACACATCACTACCTAAATATATCAACAAATCCCCCCTGGGAGTGATGCGGTGAACAAGTAGCTAGCATTCATGTATAAAGAAGTTCCAAGCTATGTGAAAATCACTCCACAAAAGGAAGTAAGCCCAGAGCTTTGTGGAAAGTTTCAAACTTCTCCCTAGGCAGAGCCTTCGTGAAAAGGTCTGCAATGTTCTCCTGCATGGGCACATATGCCAAGCTGATCTCCCCAGTGGAGAATCTCTC
The DNA here is from genome assembly GCA_020310875.1 of Ceratopteris richardii. NCBI lineage: Eukaryota > Viridiplantae > Streptophyta > Polypodiopsida > Polypodiales > Pteridaceae > Ceratopteris > Ceratopteris richardii. The sequence goes on along the minus strand of CM035430.1, from coordinate 67,276,448 downwards.
CCTGACATAATGCTAATGCATCTCAATGTGCTTAGTGCGAGCATGGAACACAGGGTTTCTCACAACTTTGAATGCGCTCTGATTGTCAGTGAAGATGGTGGTGGTAGAAGACTGACCAACACCCAAATCAGCCATAAGGCATCAGAGCCACACACACTCAACAGTCGCTGTGAAAGCTTCCCTACTACTCAGCCTCACAACTCGAAGTGGCAACAGTATGCTGCTTCTTGCTCAACCAAGATATACATGAGCTACCAAGCATGAAGCAAAAACCACTAGTGGACACGAGTGTCATAGCAACCTGCCTAATCAGTCAAAGAAAGCATGCAAATCTGACGGTAGTGATCCTCCCTTGGGATAAAACAACCCAAGTAGCCGAGTACCACTCAAGTAGCGAACGATGCGCTTAACCACCTACCAATGATTGACTCCTGGGCAATGCATAAACCTGCTCATCTGTGAGACAGCAAATTGAATATCTGGTCGAGTAATGCATAAGTAAATCATGCATCCAACAGCCTGCTGATAAAGAACAGCATCAAATGCATCTCGAGCATCATGAAGACT